>VDFB02019472.1:155525-188785 GCA_007258455.2 Sequoia sempervirens
CAATATCAATGTTTCATCTTGCCCTTTGTCATAGAGATATTACTTGCTCCCCCTGAAAGTAACATTTGGTCAAAGCCACAATAGTGTTCAAGTAACCTTCCACATATCAGACCATATCTAACAATTGAACCCTTCTCATCTTTTGATAATAATGTCAAAGAAGTTACAAGAAAGGACCATTATCACCAGGTAGTAGGATATTCATTGACTACAAGTAACATTGAAAGTTCTGCAAGACTCTACTATTTTTATATACCAAGCGGTTGTGATACATTATCATCAAATAAAGTTCCAAGGACCACCCTAGAGCAAGGTTCCAAAAACCATTTTACTGTGTATGGCAAAAACAACACCACTACAAAGCCACTTCTCATGTCACAAGACAAACAAAACATGCTTGATATACTCTAACAATAATAGGAAATTTGAATGGTCAAGCACATCATTGTAATGCTTAAGATTCATTGTTTCAAAAACCATAACTTATTGCAAGTGATAAACATGACACTGTCCATTTTTTTTATGCAAGATAACTATATACTTCAACATAACACTTCACTGAATCTAGATCAGATACAACATTATTGACCCCAAGGAAGCAGCTAGTAACAATAAATTACACTATTAAACAGAATAATTATATCTTGTTATCATGAACCCGAATACAGTGTAAACTAGCCCCAATGCAAGGTGTCTGCTCTTCAATACTTGTGTGCCTCACACACACATCTCCATTTCCATGCTTATGTAGTTTCATAACATCAAACATTGAAACCATTGGATAATATACCAACAACATGTTATCAAAACAGATTACTTAACAGAGTATATAGAGAATGCAGTGATAAGTAGATGCTTGTGATATAAACTTTCTGTTCCAATATCATTACTTACCATGAATGGAAAAATCTTGACATCTCATGTTCATAAACCATCCACTGAATACCAAGATTTATACATTGTCATTTGAACAAAAATGTTGTTAATAACCAACACACCACTGTCCTAAGAGTGCAATGTTTTGTCACCAAACACATTATCACGTCTGCAACCTCTTGCAACTTTTATAATGATCACATGACTCCAAACAAGTACAGATGACCTGTATCACAAACTTTTGAAGATCATCACCACTACTATTAAGTAGAGGCTCTGTCAAAGAAGAGTCACTATCAATCAACAATCTATTAAACAAATGATTGCACAAACAAACTTCCAAAATCTACAACATTTAGAGATGTATCATGGTTTGTTCAAACAATGGTACTTGTCCAACACTTATGTAATACCATGTATCACCACTAGATCATATGACTAACATATATCATCCAATCATCAACTTGGCTTGTGAACCATAAAGAAAAACCATGAATACTGCCAAATAAAATATACTTGTGACTTGATACCATTGAAATTCATCAAGCACATTATCATTTTACTAAGCAAATAAAATTTCTTTACTATTGCATCAATATCTATAAAAATTAAAATTACACCTGCTTATGATATGCATCATACAATCTATGTTCCTTTACTACAACCTTCAATTATCATGCATTAAACCTTGAAACCACCATCAAAGCTTTACAACCAAGTTTTCCAAAACCCTCACACTTGGTCCTATTATGATCCTATTACTATAGAATGCATTCCAAGAAATGAAACATCCACACTATTAAATGAAATGAAACTTACTGCCCAATTTTGAATACAGTGTACAATAACTTATCAAAGTGAAATGAATACATATCCAGTAAGAATCATAAAACTACTGTTATGCACAAGTAAAATATGTTCTTTGAATTGTCCTTTGATGTCTTGACTTAAATGTAAAGTTTTCAATACATACTGTCATTTGTATTCTTGACTCTAAACAAACTTACAATCTTGTTTTTTGAAAAAGTATTGTGACTTTCATAAATCACTGAAAGACCAAATGAACCTTAGTCACTTGAGAAATGATTGTTTTGTCAAACTGACCCTACAAATGATCAATTAGAATATGATCAAATAACCTATGATATGCAACCTCAAATGGAGCCTTCAAATGATCTTGAAAATGATCAACCTGAATAACTTGTACAATGCCTTATCACCATTGTCAGTCCAACATAATCATAAACACTGAAAGAATATCATGTAGAGTAGATCCAAAATTGAACATCATGTAGCTCATCAAATATCCTCAATTTTGACATCAAGGACAAATCAAAGACAACTAAAATCCAACAGATTTATACCTATCTGAGAGACAATACCCTTCCACTTGATCTATCCTGGAACCAAAAATGCAACTTTATTCGTCAAGCAACCCAACACACCCTAATAGCTGATACACTTTACCGACGAGGTCTCGATGGTACTCTCCTCCAATGTCTTGAATGTGATGAATCTGAAACCGCCTTACAAGAAGTTCATGAAGGTATTTGTGGTACTCATTCAAGTGGTCTTACTCTAGCTAAGAAACTCCTATGCTTGGGATATTATTGGCTGAACATGGAGAAAGAATTTTTTCAATTTTTTAAGAAGTGCAAGAAGTGTCAAGTCCATGGAAATCTCATACATGCACCAGTGCAAGAGCTACAACCATTCACATCAACCTGGTCTTTCTGTCAATGGGGACTTGATCTTGTGGGTGAGATTCATCCATCTTCCTCTAATGGACATAAATTCATAATCATAGACACTGAGTATTTCACAAAGTGGATTAAAGTTGTCCTATTAAAAATGATCACTGGTAAACAAATTGCCTCCTTCATCCTAAACTATATTGTCTGTCGATATGGCATCCCTAGCTCCATTGTCACTGACAATGGTAGACCCTTCAAAAACTAAGATGTACAAGAACTTTGTGAAAAATTTCATATCCAACACTGATTTTCTACACCCTATTACCCTTAATGGAATGGCCAAGCATAAGCCTCAAATAAGACCATTTTGAAAATCTTCAAGAAAACTGTCAATGAGGCAGGACGTGACTGGCATGTTCAACTAAACCTTGCCTTGTGGGCATAGCATACTAGCATCTGCACCCCTACAGGACCCACACCATATGCCCTTGTGTATGGATCAGAAGACATCTTACCTATTGAGGTTGAGTTATTGTCACTCTGGGTATCATTGAAAGGAATCATTTCAGAGGAAGACTATCGAGTATCCAGACTACATGAGTTGGAATTGTTAGATAAACATTGTCAACATGCTATTGATCATCTAAAATCCTATCCACAAAGAATGTCAAGGAGTTATAATCACAAGGTAAGACCAAGAACATTTTAGGTTGGCAACATGGTACTAAAAGAGAATCCTTGCAATCAACAAGATCAGGAAAAGAAGGGAAAATTTGAACCTAATTGGCTAGGTCCTTTTGTCATTGTATTAGTATATGGATCTGGAGCATATCAGTTATCTACACTGAAGACCAGCTGAAAATTATCGAAAAGCAACATTCATCTCAAAGAGTTTTATACGCAGCTCATCCATTTGCATAGCAAAAGTTTAAAAAGGTACTAGGAAAAATCCAAAAAAGTGAAAAGTGAAAAATCAAAAAAAAAAGCAAAAATAAAAAAATCAAAAAATCAAAAAGAGGGAAAAATCCAAAAACAAAAAATACAAAAATACAAAAAAGCAAAAAAAAATCAAAAAGGTAGAAAAAGTGAAAAAGTGAAAAATAAAAATAAAAAATAAAAAAAATCAGAAAATCAGAAAAAGTGCAATAAAAACAAGTAGTGAAAACCTGGCAACATGCGCTATTTGTGATAGATTGTATTTTCCATCTATTGGAACGTGTGTTGGTCATCCGCCTTTCGCCATCATTATGCATGTCCATCTTATGAACCTCATGTACATATTTGAGCGTCACGGTCGTGTTTCATCTTGGCTTGGCGATCATTGTGCATATTCATAATAAATGGTTGGTTCTCACTGGGGGTAATCTACTTTGAGCTTAATACACAATAGACAAACAATAGTAAGACAACACAACAAACATAATGATCACATGAAAACTCAACATTGAACATCAATCACAATATTTTGAAAAACCAATCATCCAAATCAACAACAAGATCAGTCAAAAAAAATCTAATTGGATGATGTTCTTTTGAATCATGGTTTAATCACTTTAGCATGAATGTTCAACTGTTTATCTTGATTTTTGTTATCATTTATCTGATGCAAATCAAGGATGTCATGGACTAGAGAAGCTACAATGGAGTATGGTATTTTTATTTGTCTGTTGTTTGTAAGTTGATCATTACTACTATGTAAAATTTTCATGGGATGTGCTCTTCAAAGTATCATTAATGACATTTTGGATTTGCATAGGAAAAGGATTAACTCTTGTCTGTTTTACACAAGCAGTACTCAGGTCATATTGGTTCAATTGTGCCTAGATGCTTGTATTACCTTGCAATATCAAAAATCAATGGAAGTTGTACTCGGGTCATCATGGTTTAATCATACCAGATCGATGTTTGTACTAACTTTCAACATATTTAAAAGCTTAATGATCATAACAAGCACAACAATTCGGGTGACATAATGACAATAGTGCATATTTAGATTTGCATGGTTAAGATAGATTGCATCCATAGTAGTTTTTGCATATGCATTTTATGTTTTCCAAGGCTAGAAAATTTCAAAATGATTTTATCTCTCTCATTAAAGGATTGAGTACATTTGACATTAACAAAAAAAATATCATTCACATGTAGTTGCATAATCATTATCATATCATGCATACATTATAAAGTATTATCATCGATCATCCATCCATGCATTAAATCATATATTTGCATTAGAAAAATACAAAAAAATAAAGTACATCACATCTTATCTGCATGATCCAATCCATCTCATTTATCATAAAGCATCATCCATAAAGCATATAGATTCATAATTCATGCATCATCATTTCATTATTGCATCCATATGCAACCATGGCATAATCATATAAACATGACATATCATATAGAGCATAAATCAAATGCATTCATCATAGGCATTCATCATAAAAAGCATGTAGACAATATATAGATCAATAGTATCTGTTGCATCTCATATAATCTCAAAATAATCAATGTCAAGTATACAATGATATCACGAAATGTGGAGAGATATATCAACAAAATGGTAGAAAATAATAAAGTCCCTGACTAAATCAGTAAATACATCAAGTCTCGGTATATCAAATGTGAACACAAAAGCTACGTGTTGCTCCCCCCAGACAATGTAGGCCTCGTTGTGCCTATTGCTACAAACCCAAATGGACCTACACCTGGATCTCTAGGAGGTGGCCCAGTCACACCCCTACTCATTGTTTGTGACTGACTCCAACTTGACCTAGCACTGACAGACTGTGCATAACTAGGGGCACGCCGCTCTGTTGGAACCGCTTGATAATACTGTAATCTATAGTACTTTGCCTCTTAGGCTAATTGTTGAACCTCTCTAAGCATATCCCTTATAGTAGTACCCTCATACACTCTCTGTAATCTCTTGGCTAAAGCCTCTGCATGCTTAAATCTCTATCTAGCCTCATCTCTCTGCACTATCAGAGTGGCAATATGTGCCTATGCCTGTGCTAACTATCCCTATAAGCTCTCCACCTGTAATTGCAGAGCATCGATTTGTGCTTGCTACTAATGGGAAGGCACACAAATCTGAACATGGGATAGTCTTGCCTGCTTCTCTCCCAAGGGAACCATAGATCTCCTTTGCCACCTGCATCTCCACCATCTCCTCCATCCCCACCATCATCCCCTTCATCCCTTGCATCTCCCCCCTCTTCATCACTATCTCCTCCATCCTTCCTCTATCTCGGTGCATGCGGTGGTTCTCTCTCATCATCATCAAAGGCTGGTATTGGCTCATCAGGACTTGATATCCTCGGTACAACGTGTGTGTAGAAATACTGAGCATACTCATTTGCCATCACACCAACTGAAATCTTTGGACAATAATCCCATACCTATTCTTGTAATCCAAAATAATCCTCGCAAGTTGTATCATAGGATATGGTAAGCCCTCATTTTGGAATATCCTGTTATCTCCGAGCGTATAATGCAACTCCCTGGGGCATCCCCTGAACTCGTCCATACTGACAAAGCACCCTCATGAGCACAAATCTCTCAATCACAAATCAAGTTCGTCCAATCAAATATCTCGACGTGCAAACATATGGCATATCCATATCATCTTGGGCCACTGCTCACAATCTAAATACAGTTGCCATGTAACTGTCTCCAAATCATCAAGAATTGGCCACCAATACTCCAATTTTCCCAGCTTTTGTTGGATAATACCACTTGAATACTCGAAGACATATAGCCTGCCAATTAGAAGATCTCTTTCCACTATAGGATGAGTAACAACTATATGCTCCCAAGTCAAAATCTGCAGTAGTGTCACTCCAACTGATAAACTCGCAACTCCAAGATACACCACCTGATGTAGATCGGATACAAATGTGCTAACATACAGGAACCCCATGCATATCAGATCCCCTCGGTGATCATACTCTCCAGTATCCTACCCCAACCAATAGATAGTCCCTTCGACCTACGGTTGGGACATAAGAAACCTCCAACAAATCTAGTTAGCACAGATGGTAATGGTTCATACGAATCAACCATATCCTACCATGGGATCTCATACCTGCTAATCCCATCATCAGCAAAGATCCTCCTCAATGCATCGGTATCTCCCTACTATGTGTGATCATATATGAATACCTCTCCAACAAAGGGAATCCCCGATATTTGGTACACATCCTCTAGAATAACTATCATCTCACCGGTAGCCAAATGGAATGTGTTGTGGTTGCTATGTGATCTCTTAGCTAATGCGGTCAATAACCCCTTGTTTATCCTATATTGGGGCATATCAAGCAAGGAAGACAAACCACATTACCCAATAAAATCCAAATTTTATTTCATTAGATGTGGAATCATATCCCAAGTCTTTGGGTAGCGCTCTCGAGACTGAAGAACTCGTAAGTCCTCCTATCATCATGACATATTGCAAATCAACATTTTATCAATCAACCTATCAATCAATCCAATCAACTCAAATGATATTTCGATCAAATCTCATAGAGTGTCTATCATTGACTCTCATTTATCATGAGGTCAATCATCATCTATCCTATCATTGACCCTCACCTATCATGAGGTCAATCATCATCTATCCTATCAAACATCATGAAAATAACGGCTGACGCGATCATCAAACATCGAACAAGGAGAAAAATCAACATTTCATTAATCCTGGTGTTAATTTACCAAAACAACACATCTATGCGCTAAAAAAATGGATGAGTTACAAAATCCCATGAACGTGCTGAAATAGAGCATAAAAGCACTAAAACCCTAAATATGCTATAACATTCTATCTATACACTAAATTAGGACATAAATGTGCTAAAAGTCTCTATGCGCTACAACATTCTATCTATGTGTTGAAACAAAACATACATGCACTAAAAAATTTACTCTATGTGCTAAATCAGGTCTCAAATGTGCAAAAACGTACTATTCTAGAATTTAAAAACATGAAAACGTGTCAAAAAAAAATTCAAAATTCAAAATGAGGTTTCTCAGGGTATGTATCAGAGGTCCATATGCGGCAGGGTGATTGTGTCATCGAACTCGCTCGAATCGGTGGGTGTGGTATGGGATCATCATTTTGCTCAAATCACTCAATCAACTCAATCTGCAATTGCAAATGAATTCAAATGAGCTCCCTTTTCACCTTTTTACCATTTAAAGGAGGTAAATGGAAGGTATTTAAGAGGGATTGTTTTTATTTTCAAAAGGGGCATCCATTAATCACTTGGCAAGATCAATATTCTTTATTGGGAGATAAATCATCTCAACATCATATACTTTAAAAATCATTAGAAAATTCAAAAAAATTCAAAAAAAAATCCCTATTTATCTCCCAAGGGGGCATACACGCATCATCACTTGAAAATTAGCATCTAGGTCATATCAAAAATTTTATCAACAAAATCAGATTTTTTTTGTTTGAAGCAATGTGTCGCAAACACATCACTTCAAAGAGGGGAAAAATGTATACACTCAAATTTGGTCTTGATGATTAATTAAATACAAGTTATTTAATTAATGATCTTTAATTCTTTTACTTATAAATAAATTGAAAATTTTATTTATATAGTTCACTTTCTCTAATTCTTCATATCCTAAATAATTTTCATGTCTTAATTAAATGAAAAAAATTAATTGGTTTGTTTTATTTAATTAACCTCCTCTTATTAAATTTGAATTTTCAAATTTGAATTTAGGCACATTTCTACCAACTTCTTTCTACCTTGCACCTAATCATGTGTCTCAAGAAATTAAATATTTCTAATATTTAATTTGGCATTTATCCTCAACAAATTCTAACCAATTTGGGACACTTGGCCTTCATCTCCATTTGATTCCTCTTCATACTTGGCAGTTTGTTCTTCTAAAGGAAACACACTCCCCTTTTCTCTCTAACCTCTTCACTTTGAACGGTCCATTCTCTAGATCAAATCTAGACCGTCGATTTCTGCCACCTAGGCTCATGCCTTGGAAAATCAATAAATAGACCCTCATTTACAACAAAAGGATATAGAGAGATGAACATAATTACACTCTGCAGAATTTTCATTAGCATTGTCATTCTAGCATATGAATTTTAGTATTAAGTAGTTTAATCATGGCATTACCATTATCAACATCTGGATTATGGTAGTTTCATCATATCATTTCCATTAACAACATCATAGCAACATCATTATCTTTGCATATCATCTTCAGCTAGTTTAGCAATCATGTAATGTAGGAAACATCTCTTGCATTTCCAACATCTCTCATTCTTCAGGTTGTCATTTGGAAAGTCATGTGCACAAACAATCTAAGAGCAAAATGACTTAAAGAATCCTTGGAGATAGAGGACATTGAGACGCCATTGAGGAATTGTTTATTTCAATTTGATTGTTATTTTGAATTCTTTGATATAATGTTTCATTGGTGTGTTGTATAGCTTTTTCTTGCTTATGCACGGTTCATTATTCATACACACACTTTCAAAGCACTATCACTGCTAGAGACCAATCAAACTAGCATGAAGTAACCATCACCTATCTTTTCCTTGTCAAGGCCTGCATCAATGCATTTCAAAGGCAACAAGATGTCTTCAAAAGAATAAGATCATCCCCTCAAACTTCATTAGCACCAAACCAACTAGAATCGCTGTTAAATGAAAGCTAATATCAAAGCCACAGTTACTATTAAAGAACAAAGATACAACCAATTGTTCCACTGTCATTAAGAATCATCAAGAACAAGAAGCCATCAATAACAAAAATGCACAATATTATCTCTATGACCAAACAATGTTAGATGTATTTTCATCATACAAGAGATCATCACATGCATAATACCAACAAGATGATCAATATTTTTCAGTATACAACACTGACACGATATCACTTCCAATAGTCAAGAACTACTAAAACATACAACACGAGGCACTATAACCTACAACTAAACATAGAAGCATTGTTAGCATTGACTGAACTAAAGCCATAAGCAAAAACTACTATATGTTGGAAGAATGGCATCCAAGTGTTGCAAAACCACTAGCAAATGTATATTTTCAAAGACCAGTGATACCCAAACCATTGAACATTAACACATTATGCACTTTCATTAAGAAGATATTCACCATTATCCAAGCAAGTGAATGGTCTCCACATTCAACTTTATGTAACTGATAACTCACGGTTAGAAAACAAGTAATCTAAGAAGAATGAACATCATTGCCACTACATTGTTTGAACACAAAATACTATTCAAAAACCCTGAATCAACACCATAAATAACAAAGAGACTTGCAACTTGCAAATTTACCCTAGACTAGACTGTGAAGCTGATCATTGAGATAATCATTGAAGCAACTACAAATAGACTTATACAAAGTGCTCCACCCCACATATATCACTATGAAGCTAATATCCTGAATATAACTACAATAAAATTCTTACAAGGCTAACCTTGTGCAACATTGGCACTATAAGATCAAAACACTACCATTATCAAACACCCACGTTTTCACAATACTTGAAGGATCCTTGGCTTGGCTTCACAAATATAGATAGCTTATTGCTACCCTGTTTACAATAAGAACAAGGATTTATTACTCCCACTATCAACGTTGTTTTATACCATTGTCAAGAACCATATATTTGTCAAGGTCAAGTACCAATATACTGTCAAAACAAAGTGTTGTCACTGTCCAATCAAGAATATTCACTATCAACATTATTCTTTTATTAGAATGGTAATAATTTGAAATGCTTGAAACATATTGTCAACTGTCAAAAATCAAAACCACTATGCATATACACTATCTTGTACTAATAGAATAGACTATCAAGTCTAGAACAGTACCAAAAACCTTATTCATGCATAACACTACACCCTAATAATTCTGCAAATTTGTTGTCTTTAAGAATCATTTCTCATTTGAATCAAATAGAGTGCATTATCACTATCAAAGCACCATCAACATACAAGATTCATAATAAAGGTACTGTCTCAAGCAAAACAAGAGTACTGTCATTAGATTCTCAAATCAAATTCACAAACTCAAGCCACTGTTGAAGCACCATAACACTGACCATGTGAAAGTTATTGTGGATTTGAATGAAAACCATGTCACTGCTCAATCAAGCTCTACCAGCATTGCAACACTATAATGCACCATATGGTCTGTCATATCATGAAAGTTTTCCACACAAAAAATGAAAGTTTGCATGCTCACAACAACATGAAACCATGCTTAAAAGAGTTCTGAATAGATTTATTTCCACAACATCAGTGAACTCGCTTCAATAAGATTGTCAACTTTGCAACAAACTTATCATTTACAATAGAGAGGATCGTTGTATTTTCACTAACCCATGCATTTGAAACAAAGATACAAGACATCAATTTACCATAGAACCTTTCCACTTGAAGCCACCTGTTACCATGCCAACCAAGAAACACAAAAATCTTGCAAGATCATACTCTTGCAAATGATAAAGCTAACATAAAATGTTTATCAAAGAGAATGACATGAATCTTATTTGCTTTCACCTTGTACCTTCCTTATATCTTGTACATTGTACCTTGGATTATCTACACTTGTAATGATATAGATGATCATAAAACTGCACCTCTAGAATCATGACATAAAGGCATCATGATAATTCAAGTTTCTGATGTACACACTCAAAGAAACACAACTACTTAAGTAGTTCTTGATGAATTCCATATTAAACAACACCACACTAAGCATAAATTTTTGAATACCATGAAGGATGTGAACATTGACAACTAAATCTCATAAGATGACAAACATCAAACTTTTTTTGTATAGCAACAAACCTCCAATGGGGATAAAAGATAAAACATTTGACAACTCCCCCTAACTTCATACTTCTCCTTAAGTACTCAGGGATGTTTCTTGTGCAACATGCACAAGATTAGGTCCTTTCTCTTCTTTTCCTTGCTTTCTTCTCCAAACCTTCAAAGGCTCTTTCCTTTGTTTAAATAGGTTATCTATCTTCTTATTGTTTCCAGAGGATTTCTTCCACTTCTGCAAAACTTGGCTCTATGTCCAATACCATTTAGAACTTGTCTTTCACAATGTCTTGCAATGTGACCAAGATGGTTACATCTAAAGCATGTGACATTATTCTTTCTATATTCCAACTTATTAAAACTCTTTTTCTAATCATTTTTCTTTGCATACATCCAACATTCTAATGCTTTATGACCATATGAAAAATATAAGTAGTAGTAACCAGAAAAGAACAATTATACCTTGTTGAGTAGAATTGTCTGATAGGTGGAGGTCTTGAGTTTGTTCTTCTTCTTCCAACATCAGAAAATTTATCTTTTTCTTTCTTCTTGACTTCCTCAAGAGCAACATAATGATAATTTAGGGCTATCTTCTGCCTAGGAGTCTGCCTAACCATGAAACTCTTCCCATCTAATGTTGCAAACACTATTTCCCTTTTAATTTCATCTTTGACACCAAAGATTTCTCATTTTTCATATCCTAAACCAAAATGATCCTTGTAATTCTTTTGACTACTCAATATGCCATCCAAGCAATCAATACTCTTTTCAAATTGAAAACTCTTGCGCAATTTAAAGGATGCTTTTTCTAGCTCCTTTCTTAAAGAGACTATTTCTAACTCTAGTTTTAGGCATTCACTAGTCTTGACTTCAAGATCAGATTTTGTAAAATCAACGACCCTTTTAGCTTCTTCAATTTCAATTTTTAGAAAAATAATCAATTTATTAGATTCATCAACCTGATTTCTTGCTTCATGGCTAGACTCAGAGACGCTTTTACAAAGAATCTAGACATACCTTGTCTTTAGAATCTATTCTTATTTGGGATTTAAAGTCTTTAATTTTTTTATTTTCTTTTCAGTTGCTTAGATTATATCTACTGAGCCACAATAAGTTTCGCTACCAAATCAACTTCACACTCCTTTTCATCATCTTCATCCACGAAGAAATCTATTTCTTCATCATCAATCTCAACAATAAAATCATCTTTTCTTTCATCAAGTTTTTGTTCATCTATACACCCACAATGAAAGTCCAGCACACTTTTTTTCAAACCCTCTTTCAGCTTCAGAGGACCGTTTCTGCATGCCCACTTTATATCAAAGATTTAGGGATATTTCGTTTTGGCTTACTCATCCTTGAGCAATACAAGGTTTTGCCAGCCTGTATTTAACTTGCCGAGAAAGCATCTTCTTTTCCTCTGTTTTCTTCTACACTTTCCATGGTGCCTCCACTATCATAACCTACCAAATGATTAGACTCTGCCCTGACCAAAGACTATTACGCCCAGCGGTACCGCTTGTTGGAGTGCGCCACAACCTAAAGGAGATTGAATGGTGTTATTGAATAAACAATGGATTTTTGCGATTTTCGCCACCCAGAATAGAGGGAAATATAGTGACCGAGATCTAACCAGGCACATATATACAAGTATGATGATGCATTGTCAAATTGGGACTGCGGGCGTTGGGGGCATTTTCAGGGGTGAAGGCCGCTGGAGTCAGCGCGCATGGCCGCGATGGGTCGGCTCTCATGGTAGATAAAATACTAAAAGTACTCCCCGGCAATAAAAATGCCAGAGCACCGGTAGGTCTTACCCTAACTGAAAGTGCCAGGTGGCGAAAGAAATACAACAGGACACCTGTTCCCACCAAATATCAAACAACATTAGCAGCCGGCCCACGATGCTCAGAAAGCTGGAGCCACGCCTTATCCTCTCCTTGTGTACAAATTTGGAAATCTTACTGAAGCAAATAACATCGCAATATCTTACGTCTCCATCAGATATTGCGCCATGCTTATAAAGGGCATTACAATGCAAATAATACATGAAATTTTGATGACAATGATATCATGGAACAATAATTCCTAAATTCAACATCTTCTCCTTTGCAAGACAAGCAAGTATGTGTTCTAGTAGCATTACAATTGTAGATTCAAAGATTGAGTTAATTTAGACAAAAAAAACAAGTTGATGAAGTCTTTACCAATAGTGTATTCTACTGCAACCATCTCATTTTTCCATCTTTACTACCGCCTTCATGACTTTCTGTCAAACCTCCAATGCTTCATTCTTCATTTAAACATGCACACAACATACCAAGTAAGCCTCTTTCTCAATCAAGCTGATTCCATATCTTGTCTTCATCATTCAAAAAAATTTTCTCTGTAAAGAATGATACATTAGTTCAAACTTTTTGTCCTATGTTTATACTATTACAGAGGTTACAAGGAACAATAATTTCAATATCCTTCATAGTAGTGTTTTCAGGAAGTCTTTACATTTTTGTGTCCCTCGACAAAACTCAACACTTCTCTAAAAAAAATTGAACTCCAACACTAGGATTTCTAATATATATCAAAATGAAGCAAATTATTATTTTTTTATCTTCTCTTTACTAGAATATACGACCAAGTAATTGTCAAAGCTAAACCTTAGGAAGTAGTTGTTAGGTTTTGAATCTATTTTAAACAACGATCATTGATCTATTTTCCATACCCTTGCAGTCTTTTAAATTCAGCCTTTGATCTCTTTTATGGCGCTCAAACAAACATTAGTAACTGAAGGAGTTGGTAAACTCAGGTTAGGGTTGGTCATAATAATGTCTCAACACCCCTTCAACAAGTTACTTTAAGTTATATTGACCGGTAACTCTAAGTAATTTTCAAAATATAAGAAAAAGAAAAATATAAAGACTCCACTTATTTGACGGCCTCTATAAACCCTAGGTTTCTTAGGGTTTAGTATTGGAATTAACTTAAAGCCCTAGGATAGATATTTTAAGATTCAAAATTTATCACCAGGATACTTCACCACCTACAAGATTTTGAAGTAGACAACTTGTAACAAAGTTCCCCTTTCCATTTTGCTTCATGAATATAATCAAATGTGCTAATCAACACAGCTATACACTCTTACAACAAGATTGTGTGAACAAGCCTTTTGAATGCATCAAGCACTAATACCATCAACACCGAATACCTTGAAGTATCATTGTGCCATAGAAAATGGCCCTTTGAAATTTTCATGGTATTTTCGGTCTTTCTTCACAATGCTTGGTCCATTTTTCTTTGATTTAATGTTGTAATGTGGTTTATACATTCACATTAGGTCCTTATAATTCAAATTGTGATGTCTTTTGAAGGTGTTGTGAAGTGTTATAAAACATTTCTACACTTTTCTAGACTTTTCTTATTACAATTCACCTAAAAATCACCTTCTCATCACTTATTAAGTCCTATTTTGAGGTGTTGTAAAGTCTTGTAACAAGATTCCACACTTTTCTAGGCTTAATTTCACTATTTACACCTTTCTTATGCTTTATTTGACCCCTTTATGCACTCATAAGGATTAATTAAGTGTATTTTTGAATGTAAACCCGACAAACAACATTAAATGCAAGATAATTCCGAACACCCACTTTCAAGTCCAAGGTGGGACCCATTCGCCATGGGTGGCAAATGAGTCCCTCTTGGCTCAAAATTCAAGATATTTAAAAAAAAAATCAAGTTTTTATTCAAAATCACCTTATGTCGGCCTGTGATGAGGTATCATCAGGTTACTAAGGCACAAGTGTGTATAAATAAGTGTTTTTATCCTCATTTTACATCTCCTAATTCATTCAAGCAATCTCTTCATTCACTAAGCATTCAAATCACATTTGGGCACTTTGCATCACCCAATCAAGCATCAATCAAGTACATCTTGGAGCAACCATTAACATATCTTTAGATTTCTTCAACAAGGTTGTGGTGAGTTTAGGACATTTACATGTTTATTCATCTTTCCTTGTTCATTTCATTTCATTTATTCATTAAGGGTTTGATTACCAAAGTGGGATTTGACCAAGGCAAATCCGTACAACCTAACCCATAACCATTTTTCCCCTTTTGCATGTGTGTTTGCAGACTTGTGTATGTAGATTTATCAAGAAATTAGGTGTTGAAAAGTGTACAAGAAGTCAACAAAGTGTTTCAATTCAAATCAAACCTATTTCAAGCTTGGAAACAACCTACAGTCCGTTTTTTGCAAATTTGACTCCGTCAACTCAACAAGAAGACAAGCTCAAATTTGGTGTTACAGAATTGGTCCCTGATTTCACATAATTTTGGGAGAGGAATGATTCACCATCAGTGGTGAATGAGTCCCACCTTAAGGCTAGAAAGTTAGATTTTGTCAGATTCCAGATCCTGATAGTCAGAAATTAGTTTTTAGGACTTTTTGTCAGAAGCAAGACTAATTTGCCATCAGTGGCGAATGAGTCCCACTGGTGATTTTCACTAATTTTTACCAGCATTCAGATCACTCCAGAGTCATCATTCTCTACCCAAATGCACTCTGATTCAACCTTCTTCATTTATGTTTTGTATTTGTTCATCTTTTAGTTCATGCTTGCATATCACATTGTGTTTTCAAACATTCCAAAAATCTTAGGTTTTGTATTCATAATCAGTTAATTTCATAGCTTAGTTGCATTTGGACCATCTCATTTAGTCATAATTACATCATACATACATTATATTGAGTGCACCACCTTGATTTTGAGTGAGGTTTATCTCTCTCCTTTTAGGTGAAACATCCTAAGAGCGCAAGAGTAGCCTATAAACCTCATTCCCTAAAATCTATGGTTCAATCATCAATACCACCATTGCCTTTGAACAACTTGGACATCAATGTGTAAATGAATGAACAACAAGTATCAATACCTCTTAGATCCATGCACCTTTTAGATGTATCAAGAATATGAACATATCATTTGTTACATGCACCTAAACATGACTTGAAGTAGTAGGACCTTGAAGCAATTATATGCCTTAACTAACATGAAAGCACCTAAACATGACTTGAAGCAATAGGACCTTGAAGCAATTTTGTGCCTTAACTAACATGAAACACCTTCAACATCAATGAAAAAATAATGCCACTGCCAACACTCTGATGTTACTCATTATAATTCAATCAAATAGATATTCATCATTCATATCACAAAATTGAAGGTTCAATGTGACAAATAAAAAATATCTATTTGATAGAACCATAATGAGTTATAGCAATGTTTTGATGAGTTACAATAGTGTGAAAGGATTGTTTACTAATTTTTTCCAAGGTTTATTTGACTCTGTGCCTAATGGATAAGCCTAGGCAACTGGTCATGATGTTTAGCAAGCAAACATATAGCAAATATCACCAAAAATATTACCTATTTTTGCTTCTAGCTCAAATAGGTAAAGTTGATTATGTTCTTTACAAATTGAAAACAAAAGGTACATTCATTCCCTGCTATGTCATATTCATATGCACAAAGGAAAATATCTGAAGACTACATCATCACATTATACATATGCATACAATAGAGAAGAGAAAGAATCATTTTCTTCGAAAAATAGTCTTTATTGATAATATGAAGGCATGGTGTTCCACGTAAATCGTGGAACTAACTATTAAAATGCATATAATGGAAAAATCTATACATTTATAGATGACAATGAAAAAGTGCACATATAGAGAAAGGGGACCCGTCATTGCCTGAATGATGAATCCTAGTTGCTAGATTTGGCTTTGAATCTACTACTGCCCCTCTTGCTTGTCTCATCTTTAGTTGATGCTTTCCTTGCTACACCCAATTTTCCTGCATGTGAGAGAGAATAGTGTTGTTAGAGCAATGAAGGATCATCAATCAATACATGTGTAGTTATCCATAAATATATAATTTGATCCTCGTGTGCATTTGAATAGCTAGCATACCACAGATGTCTAGGAAAACCAGAAAGTTATAAAACACATCTATCATATGCTTTGTTTTATCTAACATGTTTGCTTCTTGTGCAGATATAGGTCAAATCTTTGTTACTATTTTGATTCAACATTTTAATATGTGGGATAAAATGTGGCTCCCACAAGGGTTGAGCCCAACATAGTGCATCCTCTCATTTACAAGAGAGGAATAGAGGTACTATAGTCTTCACATGTTAATGAATGAAAGAAGTATGCAATGATAACATACAATTACCAGTGCAGAGCAAGTGTCCATCTAAATTATAAAAGTGAATCAATAATGAGGATTCATAATAATAAGTTGTCTTGTATCAATGAACAAGACAAACAGTTGCTCCTGTACTGGTAAATGTATGTTACCAAGGGCATACTCTTAGTATGCCAATGACATGAGAAGAGGTTCACATGGAAATCACATATTCAGGGAGGTCATAAACAGTCAGAATTTAATGTATTATCACCTTGTTTCATCTTTTTTACTATTGTTTTACATCATTTTGTTGTTGTTTGTATGTTTGAAATATGTATATTAAAAGAACACTGTTCAAGAGTAAAGGAACTATGATAAATAGTGGTGCTCGCATATAGAACAACAAGGAGTGCATTATCTTAAGTGTGATAGTGAACAGGCATATATAACAAGGTGCCTTTCAAGAATGCAACATCATAAGAAGAACAAACATTTGTCTGATACACAGAACAATTCAGTGAGAACCAAGGAGAAGAGAGGACAAGGTTTTAAGAACAAGAACAAAGGCATTGATGACAATAGGCTAAATAATGGGAAAGCATTTTCAAGGAGACATTGTCTGAGATGTTGAAGGGTTGTACCTCTTATTCTAGACAAATTGAAATAGGAACAAAATTATCTGAAGATTGTTATAAGTATGGGAATAAAAATCCCAGTTACAATGGTGGGCTTTTAGCAAAAGCTACATACAGTTATGGCATGGCCCGTGCTCATATGGAGAATTGTTGAAAGCTCTCAACAATGCAGGTTTGAACCACGAAAGGTTGCCAAGCTTTCACAATGTTTTAGGGTAACAGACAAGGTCAAGAGATTTTGGACCTTCTACTCTTTAGGTGCTGCTAGACCTAGGTGGGTATACCTAAATGAATTGAGCAGACTTGACTTTTAATCTTCTCTTCATGCAGTGATTTGTCCATGATGGCAAATGGAAATGAACAAACTAAATCAAATTTGGTATATATTGTATACTAATGCCAAAACTAAAACCTAATATGCTCAGTTAACAGATGTAAAGAAAAATGAATAATCTTGATGGTGAAATGCAGAGACTAGTGCCTTATTGGGTATGCGGAGTCAAATGAAATCTTCACGAGTGACTTCTTTCTAGAGGACATTCAAATTGTTTGGCATATTTTTATTTATAACTTTAGTATAAAGATGCAAGACTATCATTATTAAGTTCTTCTTACTGATCTAAATGAATTTCCCTGATTACTGTGATTAATTAAAAGGATTTAATCCTTCCTTGAAAGAACCTATCAACCAATCATGCAAATAAAACAAATGTGTACAGATAAACCAAACATAAACTTGTTATGTCAATTTAAATAACTAGACAATATCAATCTTAGAGACAACTTATATAATTCTTTCTATAAGTGCAACAAAACAATTCACACCAGAAATACGCCAGCAAATCAGATGATTTTCATTGATATCTCCATGAATTCAAAACATGCAATAGAGTCTCAGATATGCGAAACATTATGTTTCACAGTATATTTTCTATCCTCTATCCTATTCTACTTATCACCCGCATTTTTTTTTCAAAATGGATATTTATACATTGAGAATACGAAAGGCCATATACTTTCGGAAATTGAAAAGTCACATTTTACAAAACAAAAGATAAAAGACAATTAAGCTCTATTTATCCACAAGTGAGTTTTAGCAAGATGATCTAAATAATCCTAGTGCTCATACGTGTCCACATCTCCAACAACATTCTGGATCGTGATCTCCATCTTGATCATTTCCTCATTTTGCTCGCTCACTTCTTCCAATGTTGTTTCCTCTACAGAAGCTATCTTCATGATTTCATTTAGCATTGAACCACATTCATTTCTCCATCTGGTGGCTTCTTTCAATTCCCCTTTTTCATAAGAGAATGTGATCACAGTTTTCCTGGCAACTTCTAACAACCCCTGTTCATCCCCTTGTAGCTCAACATAGAAGTTTTGATGATGATTCACAATACAATTTGTAGCTTCAAGTGCTGCACTACTAGAAACATCACTTTGGGCCAGTTCATAAAACTTCTCCATTATTTGTCCATCCATCCTTGTATGTTCCTTCAATGCAGAAAGAGTATGAGAGTATTTTCACCACAATTTATTCAACCAAGATGTCAAATTTTCCTGCCTCTTCTTGACAATTGTTGTAATTGCATCATGCTTTCCCTGAGAATAAGCACTTGATCCTACCCAGTGATCATTTTCTTGAGAACTTTCTCCTTGAGTGATCATTTTGGTTTACCCCATTGAAATACCAACCAAATCTTTTAGTTTCTCATTCTCTCTCAACATTCTTTCATTGTTTGCCTTGTACATTTCTCTTTCTTTTATCAACAACTGAATTTGTGCTTTATTCAACTTTGCAATATTGACCCCAATCTCTGTAGTAGCTACATGATCAGTGTCTCCAACTTTTAGAGTCATGACATGGCCAAATGCCTTCTCCTTGTCAATTACCACTGATTTCCTATGGGGTGGGTACAAAGCCCATATCATCAATGATCCTTCATCAGTATTGTACTTAGAGCTTGCATACACCTCTGTCACCTTTTCCTTGTCAAGCTTGTGTGTAGCATTACTATCCTTCAAGAAAATATCAAAAACCAATGAAGAGTTCAAGTCAAGTCCATGAAAGATCATGACACCAGCATTCTCCAACATTTTTCTCCCTTTTTCAGGAGTCATATTTTTCATTTCAGCATCCACACACTTTCTTAATTGACCCAACAACTATTCTTCATTCCCCAAAGTAACATCATCAACATTTTCTCTTATTTCCTTCCCCTTCTACTTGTACAAGAATGCCTTGAACTCTGGGGAATTTATAAACTCATCATCAGAGACAAATGATATGTACTCCATGTTCCTTGCATCAACATCACCACTTTCAATACTCTACTCTCTAACTGGGCAAACATATTGTTGAGTCCTCAACTTGGATACCTTTTCTAGTCTACCCTGTGGCACATTACCCTTTGGTGTTTCCTCCCCTAAAGACATTTTCTCTACCTCTAGCAGCCCTTTTTTATATCTCTCAACCACCATTTTAGATTCATCTTCTTTCAGATTCCTGATCATATCATCAAAAGGATAGGGTACATGCTGATACCCCCCAAAGTTTATCTTCATCTTGGCAGAATCTATATATCCCTCTAGGTCGAAGCTCTTCCTGGGTGGTCTTCTCTTCATATTATAATGCAACAATCTATCAAGGATTGAATTGTATTCTTCCTTAGCCATCACAATGAAATCACCAAAACACAAGGTACTAGGCATAAAAGCCTACTTCCCAAAAGAACGAAAATGCATCACACTGCAGTAATCCATTTGTCTAACAATTTCCAAATATTCAACTCTGTCTAGAACTATCCTTGGTAGAATAAAAGGGGCATCTTCAAATCCATATACCCTGATCATTGTAGCTCCTTCCAAACAATACCAATCACCCTAGTTATGATCAATTGGCCCATTGAAGTCTTTTGGCCATAGGAATCTCTTAATCTCATTAGTCAATGAATAATTACAAGGATATTGATACAACTTATACAATGTTTTTACAAAATACTCTTCAAAATGAATGAAACTGGAACTAGCAAACCTGTTGTCCCAAATAGCAGTCCACAACTGAACAGGCAATGCTTCACCCTCCTTACCAACTTGAGAAATTCTCATCTCTGGAGGCCATACTCCTAACTCCTGTCCAAAATATAGCACCAAGTGCATCAACAATGAATAGTGTCTAAGATGAACAATAGATGATCCACTCTTGATAGCCATCAACCTTGAATCAAGCCCTCTAGAAATATATGAAGCATAGTCAAATGGCTTGGAGTTGTGATACTGGATATCTGTTGTGATAATTATTGTCACAATTGACATGAGTTCTGAGGCATCCATCCCCAATACTTGACACACTGAGAAATATGTGTACTTCATATAAGGCTCAAACAAATCTACATGATAAGGAGGCCCCTCACTATCTTGCAGAGGTTCTGACTTGTTACCCTGTTTAATTCTATGAATAGGAAACCTCCAACCCTTATAGATTGTATCCATTCTTGAAAATTCTTTTTCCAACTCTTCACAATTGATCTCCTCATTGCAAAACCCTTCCAATTTGAAAATCTCATCTATTGCTTCTTTAGACACATATATCTGTGGTTTTCCAGATGGGTCACATATAGCCTTATGTTTTGGGTCATAATGATTAGCAAGCAATTTTACCAATTCTACATTCACGAATACATTAGGGCATACCAGTTTCCCTACATTCAACTTCCATGGATTAAAAATTGGTTCAAAACGGTTTCTCCTATGATAGTGAAAATTGAAAAGTTCATACCCTCTTATGGTAGTCCAGACATCACCTATGAACTTGCATTTATCTTCTAACTTATCAACTTCTGCCCTAAGTTGTGCGGACCTTCTAGCTTTAGGCCCCGAGCCAGGTAGCTGATCGATAAGGTCTTGATTCAACCTCCTTTCGGTGCCCTCATGCCCTATATCAACCTTTTGTTTCTTTCCTTTTGACAGACTACTCTCACTAGGCTTTCTACCCTTGCCCTTTCCAGAACTAGAAGACTCCATTCTCAAGCTTACAGAATCAAAATGTGAAAAACCAAGGAGCAATTACTTATAGTATTTTGCTCGAGCTCCTCAGACTGAGAAATGTCCCGGTTCTCTGTTCAGCATGCCAATTCTCCTACAATCAATTTGGAACTGAAGAATTGATTAAAACTTTACTGTTATATCCCGTCGCGCCATTAATAAAGCACGAATGAAGACCCATTTGAAACTGGCACTGTCACATCAAATGTCCTTTCGATGAGAGACTTTCAAATCTGGGGTGAAGTCCTTTTGCAACGTCTATTACACCTTTTTCCAAGACATTATACAGTCATACTGACACCTGGAATCAAAATGATGACTATCACTTATGTCTTTCATGTCGTTGTGACAATTCTGAGTCGGGGAGATGTTACATAGACTTCATTATGCTACATCGAGACATGTTCTTCAATGCATTTTCCAGTCGCTGAGACAAAATCACCCCTTCACCGATGAAAACACACCTCGGCATGACCATTGAGTTTCTTCATCAAAAAAATAAATCTTACCGATGAAAAAATTCCATTGGCAAGACCATGAATCTTCGAAAAGACTCACACCGACACCAAATGTCTCACCGAACCCCTTCATCCAGATTGCTCCATTCGATGAGACTCACCTTGAAATACCCTGTCGGTATAACTTTCAAACCTCGATGAGACTTACACCGAAGACTTCTCCTCCTGGTGATACACATCTCTATCGACGTAACTTTTGAATCGACAAGACTCTATAACTTCTCTCCGATAGCTTTTGAATCTCCTTGTATTTGGTTCGGCAAAACAATAGCCACTTCACCAAGACCTTCCCCGATGCATATAAGTCTTACTGAGACATTTGCTTGCAAGCCAGTCGGTAAAACAAAATGATTTCGTTATGACTTCATGCCGATACCAAACAGTCTGGCCAAAATAACCCCTCTATGTATTAGTCGGTATGACATAATGTATTCGCCGTGACATTACATCGATGCCCCAACATATGCCGATATATTTTTTTCTATATGCTGGTCAGAAAGAAAAAATACTTCGCTATGACTCTACTCTGACAATAATTCCTTTGCCGATATGAAACTTCTCAGTTGCCAAAACAAAAGAAGAGTCCTGCCGATATTTTGCAACAAGTATATATTAGTGAAAAATACATAGGCCGGGGAGACTTTCACTATGTCCTGCAGAAATAGTCAGTACAATGAAATGCAAACGACTTGATGGATTTAGTGGATCACATGACAGAAAATAAGCAAGACAATACAAAGAGGGAATTTTATGCTTATGATGAAGACTCATTTGGAAACTCAAGAATGCAATTGACTGTGAAAATTTCAAAATTTTACAGTTCTAACAGGAACAAAGATAACCATCGGGCATGAGAAGAATAAAGCCCGTAGCCTACAAGAAAGATGAAAACCTCAACAATCAAGACACAAAACACTCTCTTACACCAAGAAATGCAAAAGTGATATAGCCACAACCTAGAATGGAAGCATAAACATGTTCAAGAAATAAATGAAGAATGCCCAGATTTTACAAAGAGTATACCCGCGACATGTGCAAGGTAATAGATTTCTTTACCATTTTCTGTAAAATCTTAAGTACAGTGAAAAGTATCAAATACCCATCTCAAGGCGAGAGTTTCAAGAAAAGCATTAAAGCATTCAAGATGAAGAAATACCTATATAGAGAAATGTATAGTCAAAGGTATTGAATGAAGAAGCATATGTAACAAAAAATTTAAATCATTTTACAACTCTCTTGGGCTTGAAATGAGCTAGTTTCAACAAAAAATAGGAAGAGAGTTAGAGATTTATGCTTACCAAAGTTTGCAAATGAAAAAATTGCTTTCAAAACCTACGTATACTGCTCTCACAAAGTGACCATGGTGGCCTCGGGGCAAGATCGCCCAAAATGCAAAGACACAACACAGAGGATAAAAGAGAAAAGACATCGAGAGAAAATCAATGTAGGCGATTGTAAAAGCTTGAAAGTACTTTCAAAATGAAGAATAATCTCTAGATTTGTGCCTGAAGAAAGCTTACCATATAATTTCCTGAAGGAATTTTCAAAGAGTTTGACAGAAGCAACAAAAAAGTGATGAGATTTGAGCTTCAAAACTTAGCTCATGGCGGTGGCCAACAACAGAGCTTCTTTCCAAAAAAAAATGAAATGATGCAAAGGTTGACTTCTATTTTAGGGTTTCATAATGCCCTAACTTGGCCGAATGGAAGTGATTTTATCACTTTTATTTAAACATTTTGTTATGTTTATGTATTAATTACTAATTGTTAGGAGCACATTTATCTCTTTTTTCCCATATTTTCAAACAAATCAAATGACCAAGTAAATTAAATGTCCCTTTTGATTGACTTACAAAACATAGCTGAGTCAAATGCTTTATTTTTGCATCTAATTTAAAAATTGTAAAACTTTATTAAAGTGATAAATATAAATCACTTTGATAAATGTTATTTATTGATGCAAGATAAAGATGCTACGTTTGTTTTCAAAGATATAGTCAAAGGAGGGGTTAGTTAAGCTTTGATGTCTTTGCATGCATCTAGGAGGTAGTTGAGGAGACTTGCAAACATATGGAGGAAAATAGGGAAATTTGGTGACTTCAGATCAGTAGTGGGTTATGCATGAATCAAGGGGACTTTTGAGACAGTTAACTACATGTTTCTAGCAGTTCCAACCCTATTTTTGGGGATTTTCAGTTATGCACGACCTTTGTTGATAATTTCAAATTCACAACTCCTTATGTCTATTTTTGAGGAGTTTTGTTTCAGTCAAGTGCCTAATTTGAAGGAGAGGTGTTAGACAACTCATCAAGCCAATTGGAGCCAAAATTCAAAAATTGAATTCTTGGAGCCTTTTGTATAAGTCTTCTTCTTCTCTCATTTTTTCACTAGTTCTGAGTTTGGTCATTGCAGTAACAGAATATTCATACTTTGTAACTCATTTTCTTATCATATTTATTGTCATTTTGTAAAGTATTTTACCTTGGAATGCAAGAAAATCCAAATTTTCATTAAAAGAAGTTTGTTTCCTCAAATTTTTTTTGGTTTTAGTATTGTTAGTGAATGATATGATAAAAATATTGTGTTTTCCTTTACTTTTATCAAAATACCTTCAATATTGAATGCAAAGAGTGGCATGTTATAGTGCAGGTATGTGATTGTGTTTATTGTTCTTTTATGTCAAAATTGTGAAAACATCATTGTTTTCCTTTTTACAAACATCACAAAGCTAAAACCTTTCATAAGAATCACTTTTGTAGGCATGTGTAGCTGAGTTGTGAGATAGTATAGCTTCATTAGTTGAGTGATTTTGTGTTTTTCAAAAGCATTCTCAAGTTTTATCTTTGGTGTATCACCTATTAATGATAGGTTTAAAATTAAAAGCACATCCTCTTACCCTTTTCTCTGTCAAGTGTTAGAATTTTAAAGTTATCTAAAGGGGAGCCAACCCATAATCTAGATGTCTACTCCCACAATAGGATACCCACAGCCATAGAGTAGTCCCATGTTGCACGGGATTGTTGATTATATTTGATGTCAATTTATCTTGTGCAATTATGCAGTTGGTATCTTGTTCAAGTGCTTTGGTCATGGTGTTGTTTAGTTTCAATAATATCATATGCGTGAGTGTAAGATTGTGACATGTATATGTTATAATTGTAACATGAAAAATGTTGGATCAAATTTTTTTAGTTATGTCTTGATATAAACTCGAGGAATTAAAACATTCAAGGGAAGTTTGTGGCATGAGAGGCTCTTATGTTGAGTTGATGGGAAAGAGCATAAGTTGCATGGAATTGCATATAGATCACTCAAATAGCCTTGATCACAACTTGTCTTTCAAGCAAGATAAGAGACCACATCTTATTGACCCTTTTCTCTTATGCTTCCTATTATCAACCACACCTTGTGCTCCCAAAACAATATTGATCACCTAAAAAATTCACAAGAAAAAGAAATTGGAAGCCAATTATAAGCGATGATTAGATATCAAGGGCCCTCCTTTTTACCCCTTTCCAAGATTTCTTTTCTCTAACATAACTAAAAAATAAACACCAAACATAAAGAACCTACATGTAATAATCACCAACATACATCTAAACATACACTTTTACCAAATGTCATGAGAACAACTACATCAACTAAATAACTTGACACACCCATAAACCTCTTATAAATAATTTAAAAGGTATGGAAAATAACTCCAACATAAGTCTAAAAGTGAACACTACAATTTTTAGAAGCCCTCAAAATAAAAGTGAAGCTAACATTAATTAAAAATCTCCCCACACAAGCTAAAAGTGATGATATATCGACAAGAAAACATTTTCCCACTCATGAAACACCAACCTTTTGTCCTCTTTAATTATATTCTCAATATTCTCCCAACTTGCCATGTAATTAGAAAATATATTAGTGAGATGGACTACCACTCTACTACCTTCTCAATTAAGAACACAAATAAAAGAAATATTATTAAATTCTTCCAAAGTTGAATTTGCTCCACTAGTAGAATCATTTTTTTGTATTGATTCAAGCAAAAGAATGAGTACAATATAAGGAAACCGAACAGCTGCCAAAACAAAAGTTGAATACACACACACAACTTTCACAAATCAATCAAGTTCATAGCAATAACAAGAGCAGCTCCAAGGAGCACAAAACAAAATGGATTTAAACTCTGAATTTTAGCATTTATTGTAGCTGTTGGGAGCAAACATCATTTTTATGTAGTTGTAACAACTAAAATTTAATCCTATCTAAATTCCTACTGATTTGAACGTGTTCTTGGGACCTCCTACAACTAAGAGCACAAAAAAACAATTTGAAAAATGATATTAGAGTAAAATCTTAACATTTATGTTGCCCCGTGCACATTATTGACTAAAAAATAGCCAAACATCTACATTTCCATATGTTAAAAACAATAATCTGCCTCAAGGAATCAACCACAATATTATTTTGAAGGCCTACGCCCAAAACAACTTCTTTCCAACATTAAGTATGACCAAAATAGCAGGGAGATAATTGAAAACAACTTTTCATTTTTTCTTCATCCACACAATCCCAAAAAATATATTTTAAACTTTCATTGTGTTGACAAAAAGTGCATTTCACTGGTTGAACCATCAATCATTTTAATCTATCACCTATGGGCAGCTTGTAATGTAAAACCTTCCAAGCCAGAATCTGAGCATTGACCTCAGCCTTAGATCACCAAATTTGAGCACTCAACCTTTTCCAAGTCTTTTCACGAAATCAACATTTCCACTTTTGATTCAATCTAGGATTTAGAGAAAATGTAGGGAAGAGCCTCAAATAAACCTTTTTTAATGGAAGGAAGCCAAACTGATGATTAGACAATCACCACCATCCTTGGAAAACTTACATTGTAAAGGAGTACAAAGTTTCAAAACCAAATCTGGAGGAATAAGAGATTTGACAAAAATGATAAACCCCTTAGTCATGTTTTCCAATTCAAATATTTTTTTAATATCGTGCCAAGTAGCCCAATCCAAGGTAAATTAAAATCCCATAGATCTCCAAATTGTCAAACTCCTTTATTAAGTAAATAATAAGTTTGTCTTTGAAAGGAAACAATGAGAGGTTGGCCTTGATATTGGACCAACTTGTTCCACTAAATAGAAGAGGATCCAAAACTAAACCCATGTTGTAGAGAGTGATTTTTCCAGTTCAAGAAGTTGCATATTAGCTACCAAGCCTTCCATATAGACTGCAAAGGAAATGAATCTTTAATATGAAAAAAGGGTGCCAATAATATTTTATCAACCCATTTGACTGGTTGCCATTTCTTTTTTATGGAAGCTTGAGTAATACGATGATGAACCAAGTTTTTCCATGGTTCCTCTCCCTCAATTTCCTTGATGATCCATTTTGCAGCCAAACACACTCCTTGGGTTTTAAGGTCCAACAATCCCAACCCACCTTCAGACTTAGGTTGGATGCAATGTAACCAAGAAGAGTACTTAAAACCACCTTACCACTCTAGCTAGACCACAAAAAGTGTTGAACCATTTTAATAAGGTCATCATAATCTTTTTTAGAAGGCATCCAACAAGAGGAGTAGTACACATGGGAAGCTAAAAATATCCTATTCATAACTTAAATCTTACCAGCTAAGGATAAGCATTTATTTTCCAAAGTACATAGTTTAGCTTTCACTTTATTAAGATACCACTTCCCCATATTAGAAAGTGAAACACCCAACCGAAAGGGAATGCCTAGGTAGCGAGAAATTTTCCCATGTTTGATTTGTTTCCAATCTTTAGGAATCCATGGAGGGATTGGGTCATCTAGTATCACGAGAAATTTAGTTTTATGATGCGCTACCTTATAACCAAACACAAAATAGTAAAGATCAAGTACTTCCATAACATTAGAAAGCTCATCCTCAGAGTTTTCAAGAAAGATCATGTTGTCATTAACAAAATGACAATTAATCACAATCGTATTATTGGAGATGAAAATACCCATAATATTTGTGCATTTAATTATACTTTTGTAACAAGTAACCAAGAGCGTCATCAGCAAGAACATAAAGAAAAGGAGCTAGAGGACAACCTTGTCTAATAGAGCATTTTAAAAAGAAAATGTCTGACATCTCTTTATTTATTATCAACTGAGCATTGGTGTCCTTAAAGAGACTTTGGACATTTTTCCATAAATTGGGATCAAAGCCCAAACATTGCAATATTTTGAGAATAAAACTCCATCTCATTCTATCATAGGCTTTATCAAAATCTAGCTTGATTAGAAGAGCATTTTGTCCTAATTGTTGAGCCCATTCTATAGTTTCCCAAGCAAGGATAAGATTATCAAGAATAAATCTCTTGCCAAGAAACCCTATTTGTTTTGGTCTAACTATACTTTTTACAACAGATTTGATCTTCACAACTATTGCTTTATCAATAATTTTGTAAGAAGTATTCGACAATGTAATAGGATGCCAACCAGATATGGTGTCTTCATTTTTTCCTTTAGGAATGAGCTTGATAAGGCCTTTATTAATATTCAGCCCTAATGAGCTAAGTTCTAAGGCCTCCAAATATAATAGATAAAAATTATTTTTAATATATTGCCACATGGTTTGGTAAAATTCCACTGAAAGACCATCAATCCTTGAGCTTTTGTTAGCAACCATAGAAAAGATAGCATGTTCTAAATCCTCAATAGAAATATTAGGGTCCAAATACAGACTATAATTAACATCTAATCTTATAGGGATGCGATCTTTAATTATATCTTCCAAAATAGATTGGACATCTTGCTAATGGGAATCTTCTTTGAAGAGCTTATCATAATAATTGTCAAACAAAACTTTTACCTCTTCCAATTTTGTATGAACATCACCATTTTCATCTTGAATAGCTCCAATGAACTCCTTCTTATGTTATAGTTTAGAAAATTGAAGAAGTACTTAGAACCTTTAGTGCCTTCTGTAGAATGCTTTGCCTAGACCTGCTCAAACATGGACAAGCAAACAAACATTAGTCCTTAAACAAGTGTAAACAAGAATTCCCTATGAAATTCATTCAAACACAAGAACATGAAATGAAAACAAAATATCAAGTAATCTACTAATGAAATCCCATTCTAATGCTCAAACCAGCATCCCATAGGGGAATTGGTGCTTATTTGATGTGGAAATAAGCCCTTTCCCAATTCCTTGATAAGCTTAATGGTAGATGTGTGATTCTTGATGCAGAATGCCAATAACCTAGCTATGGATGATGAAATTCTATGCTAACTTGGATGAAAGTGTGGATGAAATTATGGATAATAAACTTGCATAAACTTGTGTCCTCCAAATCAATAGAGAAGGCCTCTATTTATAAGGAAGAAGGATTGAAGATTGAAGAATAGGATAAATGTGGGATTAAAAATGGACCAATGGCATTGTGCCACTTGTCAACATGCTAATGAAGGAGAGTGGAGCACATTTTGAACAATGTGCATGTTTAATGCATGTAGGTGAAATTTGAATTTCAAGAGGTGGCTTGTGTAAGAGGAGGTGTAAGAGGAATTAATGCCAAGGTGGCTCATGTAAGAGCCTTCAATGCAAAGGTGGAGGACACAAGTCCTTTGGGAGGGAAAAGTCAAGTGGATGGAATATTCAAATGAATATGCCATATTTGAATGAAAATAGGGTAATTTAAATCAAATAAATTGATTTACATGTGCAGCTTGACCATGGTTGACTTACCCAAGGGTGGAGCCAAAAGCTAGAGGAATAGGGGATTAGTGTTAGGAGTTAATTAATCTAGGATTATTTAACTTAGATGAAATTAGTTTGATTGTGACATTTAATTTAAATATTTAAGTTTATTTAAATCAAATGAGAGGATATTTAGATATTAGTAATTTAATTAAATATATTGATTTATTTAATTAAAGGAGATGACATTAGAATTTAATTCATTAGGATTTAATTAAATAAAGTTGATTTATTTAATTATGAAGAACATTAGGATTTAATTAAATAAGGTTGATTTATTTAATTAAATGAAGAATATGATGAAATAATCTGATAAAGTGTATTATTTTATTTTAGGAGGAATTAAATTAATTAAATAAAGATTATTCAATTAATTGGTTAGTGTAGAAATGATTAAGAAAGAATCAGTGTTAGTGAATCAAGTGCATGATATCAATCAGGATATTTTGTGTGTACATTTTTCCCCTCTTTGAAGCAATGTACCTATTGCGTTGGTTCAAAGAATAACCTTGTTGAGATCAAAGTTCAAAAAAAATCTAATTTTTTTGGATGCCCTAGCAGAAAGAAGCATACTGGTACACTACCCCCTCGAGAGATTGAGTGAAAAGTTTGATTTGAGGGTCAATCTCATGACAAAGAGGTTCAAGATGGATGTATGGATGGTTATGATGATGATGCAAATGAGATGGTTTTAAGATGCTTAGAATAATTGATCTATATTATCCTAAACAACTGAAATGATGATGCAATGCATGTGAGATGAATGAGATGGATGATGTTATGATATGCTCTTTTTCTTTTTTTAGCATCATTTATATGTGTAATATGATGATGCAATATGTATGTATGTATGGATGATGTGATAATGCCTATATGATTATGCAATGGATGTTTTATGCAAATGTATGGTTTATGAGATGCTTAGAATAACCAATCTATATTATGGTGTAATGATGGAAATGCAATGCATATGAAATGATTGGTGTTTCCTATTATATGTGATATGCAATATGTTGACGGTTTGTGGATGTAGGATGGATGCATTAGTGATGTTTGGTTGATTGTCATGGTACTATGTTAGCACAGAGAGAAAAGAGAAGAAATGAGATGATAAAAAGAGGATCCAACAAGTCCATGATCTGTCGATACTTTATTAGAAATAATGATGAGAGATTGATGATGTTTCGCTTATTAGAGATTGGGGATATAAATATCTTACTTACCTTATGTTTGATAACTTACATAGATACGATGCATCAAGGTATAGACAGCTAGGATGGCATGGTATCTAGTACGATGGACTTTGACTCAACAAATAGATAGGAGTATCCCTGTTCACACCCGACATACAAAACCTTGTTAGATTGTACTTTAGATATTTCAAACATCTTAGACCAAAAAATAGAAAGGAAAAACCTATCAATGAAATAGTCAACAAGCTATCCAAAACACCTTCCATACACCCCTAACAAAGCAAGTATTCACCAAGGTTATATTACAAGAATATCCAACAAGCACAACAAGCAAAAGATAGCGATTAATGCCCCATTCCTTTCTCTCTAAATCATTTTGATAGAAATCATCGAGAGGTCATTGGAATGAGTGCAATAAGATAAATCAACAAGACAAAGATCAAGTAAACAAACAAGGCAATGTTCTTCATACCTCTAGTCAAGACTAAACTACAGTGATGTCTGATGTTGAGGTCCATTGTAGGAAGGATGCATCCTAGGACATGATGTTATTATATGATTTTGGGACTAACTAGATAATGGGCTATTAGTACCAAGGGGTCACCAACTTGTTTACCTTCTAACCTAGACTTGAGACCCTTGACGTTTGAGTTTTCACTCTTAATTTGCTAGACTTGTTTCCAATTTTCGTGCCAAAGTTTGAGGATGATGATGATTTATTATGAGTGGATGTTTATTACAGGTGAATGCAAAATGGGAAGAATGGATTTTTTTAAATATTTGGATGTTTTTGGTATTTTTGAAATGTTTTGAGGCTGTTTTTGGTATTTTCAAGATTTTTTACAAATGTTTTGATTTTTAATTTTCCAATGTTTTGGTGTTTTCAGAGATTTTGACCAAGGACCTAACCTAAAGACCTATCTTAGGGGCCTCAGGGGCTGATCAAAGATTAGCCTTTCCTATGTTATACACACAAAGACCATGTAGTTCGATTGACATTGATTCGTTTATTGATGAGATATGAATAAATGGATTGCTAGTTTATTATGACAGACTCCTAAAGGACTAACCTAATGTGTCTCGGGGGCACATAAATGATGGCCTTGCCTACGTTCACAGCTCAGAGACCCATAGTTCGACAAGATGACTCTATTTTTTACTTTTTTTATTTTTTCTGACTTTTTGACCTATTTTTGGATTTCAATATGTTTTGAATGTTTTTGGGTTTCTAATTTTTTGAATGTTTTTGGATTCTTTTGATTTTTTGAATGTTTTTGCATTTTTTGATTTTAAGGAAGACTTCAAGAATATACATGAATATGATCCAATGTAGGTATAAGAACATTCCCCCAACGTGGTGTGATAGACTACTTCGATAGAGGCAGGACAAACTAACCTTAGGAATGTGCTGAGTAGTATTAGGAGGGATCGTGATACAAACACAAGATCAAGCTATGATGCAGACGCAAATGGGTGATGGATGGAGATATGGAAGTGTGATGGATGAATGATGTAGAACAAGCCATAGAGATCATGGTGGATGGAAAGT
>VDFB02019473.1:0-19295 GCA_007258455.2 Sequoia sempervirens
TCAAAGGGGTGACTATGACTTGCAGATATAGTGGCATTTCATCAGACTTAGTTGGTCTTCCCATTCGCTGGCATCTGTCACACTTCCTTGTATAGGCCACAACATCCTTGTGTAGTGTTGGCCAGTAGTACCCTGTTGTAAGAACCTTCATTGCTATTCTTTTTGCTGCAAAATGCCCCCCACATGGTTCATCATGGCAAGCATGCAAGATATCATAAGTCTCATCTTCTCTTACACATCTTCGCATTACTTGATCAGGTCCAGTATAGAATAGACAATTTGCAATCCATGAAAAATTAAAACTTTTCTCTATTAACAACTTCTTTTCTTTTGGGGAAAAGTGAGCTGGTATTCTATTTGCTGCTAGATAATTGGCAATGTCTGCATACCATGGAGTATGTGCAACAATTGAAAACAAGTGTTCATCAGGAAACCTATCATCAATGACCTCATGTGCAACAGGTGCAGCTGATTGGAGTCTTGATAAAAAGTCGGCTACAACATTAGCTCTTCCTGGTTTGTCAATAATTGTAATGTCAATTTCTTGTAACAACAGGAGCCGTCGTGCCAATCTACCAGAAATGGCAAGTTTGTTCATCAGATACTTGATTGCTGCATGGTCAGTATGGATGAATATCTGATAACTTGTGACATAATGCCTAAATTTATTTAAAGCATACACTACTGCAAGCAATTCCTTTTCTGTAACAGTATAGTTGAGCTCAGGACCTTGAAGGTTTTTGCTGATAAAGTAGATAGCATGTTCAATTGAATTTTCTTTTTGACTTAGAACTGTTCCTATGCCAAAATCAGATGCATTAGCATGTATGTGAAAAGGAAAATTCTATTTTGGACCTTGAAGAACAGGGGCTTTAGTAAGCAAGTCCTTTAGTTGTAGGAAGGATTTTTCACAGGCCTCCGTCCACTCAAATTGAGAATCCTTAGTTAACAAGGCATAAAGTGGGCTGACAATTTTACTGAAATCTTTTATAAACCTCCTATAATACCCTGCATGGCCAAGGAAACTTCTGACATATTTTTGTTTTGCAGGAGTTTGTAAATTCTGAATTACTTCAATTTTAGCAGGGTCAACCTGAATTCCATTTTTTGAAATATGATGACCTAGAACAATACCTTCTTCCATCATTAGAAAACACTTCTCACTATTTAGAGACAAATTTTTCTCTCTACACCTTTTCAATACTTTTTTCTAAATTCACCAGTGCTTCTTCAAATGTGACTCCATATGTAGTGAAATCATCCATATAAATCTCCATATAGTCATGAGATATATCAGCAAAGATACTAGTTACTGCTCTCTAGAATGTTGCTGGCGCATTGCATAGTCCAAAAGGCAAGACCAAATAAGAAAATGTTCCCCATGGACAAGTAAAAATGGTCTTATCTTGATCCTCGGGGGCAATTTTTTTATCGATTGTATCCAGCGTAACCATCAAAAGGAAAAATATCTTTTGCTAGGCGATTGAGTGTAGTACTTGATCTCTCTCTCCCTCTCTCTCTCTACAAAGGTGGATGATCTTTTTAGTGGCATTGTTCAATTCTCTGTAATCTACACACACTCTCTATTTTCCTCCTTTCTTGGGGACAATGACTAATGGAGAAACCCATTGACTATCAGAGATTGGGTAAATAAAACCAGCATCAAGCAACTTTTGAAGTTCATTTTTCACTATTTCTCTAAGTGCTGGATTTACTCTTCTTTGAGGTTGTCTAACTGGTGAGCAATCTTCTTTGATATATATCCTATGAGTACAAACTTGAGGATCTATTCCATGCATGTCCCCATATTCCCATGCAAAAGCTTTATATTGTTCTTGTAGTATTTTTAATAAGTCAGCGTCTTGAGATTGTGACAACTTGCTATTGACATTCAAACAATGATCTGGAGACAATTCTATTTGCTTAGTGAGATTACTCATAGAATCTACAGGTAGTGTTTGTACCTCTTGTGGAAGAAAATTATGAAAAATCGCTGGAAGTTTAGGCAGTGAACTCTCAGAATCTGGTTGCTGCAGGAAACATTGAAGATGGCTGCCACTTGGATCAGATGAACTACCCATATCAAGGTTAAATTGCAGAATTTGAAAAAGCAAAGCATCTTCACTCTGAGTTGTGAGAATGGATCATTTTGAAGCATCATTAATTGAGCCAAAAAATTGGCTTCACTGGTTTCTTCCCCACATGCGGCCCAGCTTGAGGTTGGAACAAATCTGGTTGAGGTCTAGCGGTGGATACAAAGCCAATTTCTTTATTGGTACCCATCAAAATGGTCATATCTCTAGAGCGACATCCTATAAAAGCATTAGCAGTTGCTAACCATGGTCTACCAAGGATAACTGGATACCCTCCTAAAGTTTCCTTAACTGATAATATTGTAAAATCAGCAGGATACTCCCAGGATTCAAGAGTGACAATTACATCTTCCACCATCCCATCAGGTTTAACTGTGGAGCTGTCTGCAAGCTGCAGAACTATTGGTGTAGACCTAATATTTGGAATATTCAAGGAGTCCATAGTATGTTTTGTCATGACATTAATGGTAGCACCTAAATCAATCAAAACATTTTTACAACTTGGCCATTTATATGTATCTGCACTACAGGACTTCCAGGGTCAATATACTTTGGAATGACTACATTTTCCAACATTATATCAGCCAATTTCTCTAAAACATGAATTGTTTGGGGATCCTTTTTCTTCCGTCCAGGCTTCTTCAAACAGGCTTCTTTAATAGCTTTTCCAAAAATAGGAACATCTTTAATAGCCTGAAATAAGGGGATTTGAATTTGTACATTCTTGAGCTGATCGAGAATGTCAAAAGTGGGCTCTTCCATAGATTTAGATTCAGTGCTTTGCAACCTCTGAGGAAAAGGTGGTTTTTCTTGACTCTGTAAAACAGGTTCCATAGAAACTGTATCGGTTATAGGCATATGCTTAGTAGGATCAGTAGGTGCAGTAGATTCTTCAAGGGGAGAATCTAGTATTTCAGTAATAAAAGGTGGTTTAGGAGCAGGTAAAGTAGTTCCAGACCTCAAATGGATGTCATTAACATTTAAGGCATAAGCTTGATATTGGTTTGCTTCGGCAAGATACGTAGGCTGCTGTGGCTGTTGCTATTGCTTATTATTGAGATTTGGCAACGGTTGGGCAGGCATAGGCGTTTGCTTTGGAGGGCCAGGATTTGTGGTAGTTGCTGCAGGAGGTGGCATGAGGGCCTGAGGTTGTGGCTGTGGAAGCTGCAGGAATCCAGAGGACTAGTTTTGCCATTGCTGAGGACCTCTCCATTGAAGATTTTGCTGCCAATTTCCTGAAGGTGGGGTCCATTGCCCTTGTGGCTGCTGCCAACCTCCTTGAGGAGATTGCCATTGTTGGTTCTGATAATTAGGCCAACTTGATTGAGGTGGATTCTAGGGTGGTGGTGATCCATATGCATGTTGCCATTGGTTATTATAGCCAGAATAAGGATTACAAAAAGTTAAAGGGTCTTGAGGCATACCTTGTCTTTGGGCCCATGGTCTCCTTTGTGCAACAAAGAACACTTGATCATCATCACCTTCTACTGGCTTGAAGTCAGTAGGTAGTTTCCTAGTCCCAAATTAGCCACCATCTTGCATCCTCAATTCATGCTTCTTCTCGGTTCAGAGTATGGACATAACTCTACTAAAACTACCTCTTCCTCGCGATGTTTCGTGGAGCCCCAAGATAGTGTCCGGCTAGCCAGGAAATATATTATTAATGATGTCCCGCTTTGAAATCAGACAGCAAATTTGTTATCTCCATCCGAGAAACTCCACCAGAAGAAGACTTCCCCACTGTAGCATGATGACCTTGACCTTTCTTAACTATTGCTCGAGAGTAGTTAAGACATATTTTCTTTATATCATCCCAAGGCAGTTGGGTTATATCACCTCCTCCCATCAGGTCCAGGGCGTCTATACAGGCATCACTGATTCCCCTTAGAAAGAGTAGTTTCTACGAGTCCTCATTGAGAGTATGGTTTGAGTTCCTCTTTAGTGAAAACAAAAACTTGGAAATATAATCTTCCAGACTTTCATCCTCCTTCTGCAATAATTCAGAATATGTCATCACCTTTGCTAACACTCTTACAATATTCCTACTTTTCAAGGAATTTCTCTCATAGCTGCCAACTATTCACAACGCTTCCCACTCATGACCCACCTCGGCTTCTTCCTTCAAGGTGGAAGGAAATAACTTCAGCTATGAGCGCCTGTGTTGTAGTCATAACTGTAGAGGACATCAAATTCAAATAGAAAAGTTTCGGTCCTCCGTAACAAGCCATAAAACTTTGGAAGCAAGGAAGAGGGAATTTTTTAAGATTGTCGGTATCTTGTTGGGGAACAATGGGAAACTCAAATGCAGGAGGTGGATTATTAGGTGGATTATTTGCCATGTTTGGTTGTTGGAATAACAGAGCGAATGGATTTTCCTCAGGTTCGTTGTCAGCTGGGTCAAATGGTAGTTCAATAAATAGATTTTCAGGGAGGAACCTTCCCAGTGCGTCTCTTCTTCTTCTATGCATGCAATACGGTGAGTGGTGGCTTGAAAGATTTTGAAAATTTTTGACTAACAAACTAAACTAATGCGAAAGATGACCTCTGACAAATTCCTAGCTGGACGCCATCCCGGCAACGGCGCCAAAAATGGCCGCGCCCACAAAAGGATATAAAAATCACAGTAAAACCTTTCCTGGGAATTGGACATTCCAACAGGTGACTTATATCTCTCTATGGACATTCATTTACTTGTCAAACCAGGGGACGTATACTTTAAATGGCGCGGAAAAATATATGCACTAAGAACTAGTTTTGGTCAAATCTTAGCAGAAATAAATACTAGAAAGGAATTCTATCCACACTACAAGAAGGTAATGCAAAGTTCTTTAACTCAACTATGCTTTGATTAAAACAGAAACCATAATAGCTACGACTGAAGCACAAACCATGAACTGGCCTTATGCTGCAGGAACAGGCACAGGGATGGATTCTCTATGCTGCAGGAGCAGTACAAGACTGAGTTTGTATAAAAACTTCAAAGATGAAAGCTAACTGAAGATCAACAGAAAAGAACAACTAACTAGCTAGCTACAGATACTTACTAAGTGGGCCCCCTTAGCAAGCATCTAACGATTACACAGATGCTAAATTCAGAACTTCATCAAACTTTATTCATGAAAACAGAATGGTATACATTGCTTTGTTGATGTGGAAACTAACAACAAACTCTGTCTCTGATCATCCAGATTCTGTTTCTCATTATCATACTGATTCTTACATGATATCTGTTATCACTATACTTCTATCTTTTTCTAACTATCATCTCTCTGTCTCTCCCTCTCACTCGCGCAGGAGGAGAACTTTATTTAAAAACAGGAGAGCAACTAACTAACTAACCCAATCAAAGAAAGACGTGGAAGTAAAGTATATCCCCGAATCAAGGATCAAACTTCATAATGAATTTATGCATTCATCCCAATTCAGAGAGAATCTAGCGCTCCACTCTTTCTAGATTGACTGTCATTAAAATTCTTTCCCATGGTTTCGGTCAAAGAGTCTTTCACCGGAGCTTCCTCGAAGTCGTGCAGGAAATGGACTTTACTGCAAGGCCGAGATCGGCTGCGCTTGACTCGATCATTCTTCAACAACCTGCGAAACAAAAGGTACAGATGCGAAAGAAAAGGCATATGGCACATACATGATATCTATTCATTAATCACACATTTTAAATCTACTTCATCATTCAAAAACTGTATACGATATACCAGTCATTTTAGGGAGTCAACGGGGCAATAAATGCAATCAAGTCAACACAATGAGCTGCAGAATATGAAAGTATCTTGCAAGATATCCCAATAAAAGGTTTCAAAAAGTTTAAACAGCCATGAAATAACAAAAGTAAAGGAATTTAAAAGTTTATCATAACATCCAAATTATGAGCATATTTTAAGCTCATCGGAAGGTATAGATTTTTAGGAAACTTTTGCCTCAGTATCAAGAATGGAAGCTATAAGGATGTTCTTGGAATTAGCTACTTATAAATATTTCAAAGTCTATCAGATGGATATCAATTCAACATTTTTGAATGGTGAAATAGATGAAGAGGTCTACATGGAACAACCAAAAGGATTTCTATTAACAAATCAACCAGATATGGTGTACATATTGAACTAATCTTTGTATAGACTGAAGCAAGCTCCTAGAGCCTAGTATGTAAGGCTATATAAGTATTTGAATTAGCAAGGATTTAACAAAGGTATGACAATCAATAATTTATATTTCAAGACTGAAAATGACAAAATCTTGATTGTAGTTGTATATGTTGATGACATTATCTTTGGAGGAAATGAAAAGATGTGCAATATGTTTTTGGAAGAGATGCAAAAATAATTTAAAATGTCTATGTTTGGAAAGATGAATTTATTTCTTGGGATATAGATTAATCAAATAGAGAAATGAATTTTTATTTCATAATCTATGTATGTGAGAGAGATGTTGAGAAAATTTGGGATGGATAGTTCCAAACTGGTAAGTACTCCTATGGTGACTAGTTGCAAGTTGGGTAAAGATGATGATTCACCTAAGACTAATCAGAGTTGTTGGAAGAATGAAGAAGAACATCTCATTTTGTTGTTTTGTGTTGTCATTGATGTCACCATGTTATATGAGTTGTAGCTACAAGATTAAATCTGAATTTGATCTGGTATTCTAGATCGGTATCTGAACCGATATGAAGGTTACATCCTCTGGTATTTTTGTCTGCAATCGCTTTCTATTGACTATTGTTTCTTGTGGTTTTGGAAGTCTATGTATGGATGTTGGGAGCACACACATTCATAATATCACATATTTACATTTTCGTATGGTGTATCAACATTATTCTGTTAATTGCAATTTTATTATTTAGTCTATCTTTGGCCAACCTAATGGATAAATGGTGTAATGGTGAATTAACTTTTTTTTTTAGATATATGTGTGACCTATCTTAGTTCCATGCTACAATGATGTAGCATGTTGAGCATTTCAATTATTTTTGGAAAGATTTTGTGAAAGCTTGAAGTTGACAGCTAGTATTTTTGATGAATAAGAGTTGCATCTAATTAGGCCAACCTAATTGATGCTTGTCGATGGATCAGGTATATATATTGGAATTTTTTTGAAGATTGATATATAGATGATGCAATTGTAAATGTGAATGTGAAGAAGTGTGAATATGATGAAGCGTGTCAAGTCAGTTTTTTGAGCTTCATTGGAAGTAAATCAACACTTGTTAGGTGTACATTATCAGTTCATTTTATGGCTATAAGCCATTTTGTCATTGCAATTCTATAGGCGGTGAGCCTCTAATTTTGGATAGTGAGTCCTGCCAGTGAGCCACCCCATTTTTGTAATATCTTATAATCGGTTATACTATATTGTGAGATAACACTGACCATGGTTTTTCCCATTTTGGGTTTTCCACGTGAAAATATTAGTGTTCATGTGTTTTTTGATTTCATGTTCTATTAATTCTCTTATTTATCTTCACTATTATATGCATTGGATTTATTGGATGGTATTTGTTTAGTAAGTTTAAGAAGATACTGATTCACCCTCCCTCTTAGTATCTTGGACACTCAACAATTGGTATCAGATATTGGTTCCTCCAGAGAATCCTAATAGCTTGAGGAAGATCTTAAAGATGGAAAAAATGAATGATAAGTAAGAACTTCAGGTTGCTCTTCAGGATCTTGACAAAGTTGAAAGTGAAAATAGAGATTTGAAAGAAATTATTGAAGATGCAAATGAATGTGTCTAGAAATTAAAAGAGCAATTGAAGAAGTTCAAAGAAAGGCATAGGGAAGTAATTGATTTGAGTTTGAAGCCAATGAAAAAACATGATAGAATCTACGTTTTTGAGATAGCTTTGGCTTCTTTAAAATACCTAATGAATTGTTTATAAAGTTTTCTCATATTTATACTTTGATCTACTTGCTACCCTAAGCAAGGTATTGTTGTATTTTGGATTTTCCTAAGGTTAATTTAATTTCTCTTGCATTTATTTCATTTACGTCATTTAGGAATCCTTCTATAACACATTTTAGGGTTTTTAGCATTTTATCTCATTACAATCTCAAATGCACTTAAGGTTAAGAGCACACACATTTTATCAATCAATCAATTGACTATTCATGGAGGTATTAATACAAAAATAGGGGTTTGACCTAAGAAAAATCCTATATATCCACCCCCTTTCCCCTCTTTGTTGTCAATTTGTATTTTCAAATATGAGGATTGAAATTTGTAGAGAAAAATTGCAGAGTGCATACCAAAAGTTGTACGAGTGTCAAATAATTTTGGAAAAGAAGGAATCCATTCTAGGGCATTCCACACTCTATACCTACTATTTTAGCCCCAAATTCATATCACAGGTGCATAGTACTCTACTCTCCTTATATCCTCTTTTTTTCTAAAATTTATATTTTGTCAGTACGAGAAAATTATGTTTTTAGATTAGGTTACATAACCAAATTAGTCCAATAATTCCACATTAAATTCAATAAATTTACAAGTCAATAAGAGAACCAATTCTAAGGTATATTGGATCTCATTTTAGGTTGCTAGTCATTCTCCTACCCTTGTTGAGTCGGCTTATAATGTTCATTTAGAAAATGATTGATCTTAGTGATCTATACATTAGGCCTAGGATCCCTTTTTTTAACTAAATAAGACTAATTTTCAAAATTTAGAGGTTGGTAGTGAGAGTAAGGGGAATTTATTCCACCAAATTGCTGAAGTATTTGGTAGTAGTTATAATGAATGTATATACATTATATGATGAGGGATGTATCTTACAAACTATATGAAGACCCCATTGTGAGAAGGATCATGGTGAAGTGATGAGTTGCAATGCCTAAGATTTTGCATGTATCAAGTCCCCATGTTCCTGATAGGGGATACACTTCTTAGCATAATAACATGAATCATGCTCCATAGTGGGCCAATAATAAAATATTCGAATAATTTTCCAAGAAAGAAATATTCCACTTGTATAAGCTTTTGTAGTGTTCAAAAATTCTAGACAACAACCACAATAGTTCCAATGATATAGGGTGTCTCCTAAGATGGTATAATGAAGTGAGCATTGAATGAAAGAATGATGTTGATGTTTTTTAAGGTTAGTTGATAAGAAATTATCATGAAGGCATATATGTCATGGTACCAAGTGGATTTGAGATGCATGATTTCACGAACAATTTTTAGAATTGAGATATCATATGCTATCACAAGAAATTTTTCAACTAAAAATTTATATTTAGGTATGTCATGAGGAATATCCAACAAGGATCCAATGGTGGCCATTACATTAGTTTCTGTATTTTAGAGATGTGGGACCTGCTCAAATTGGATGTGAAAAAAATATTTCTTGATGTCATCGATCATGAACTTATAGGGAAGAAATTTGTGAACAATATGAAAATGGGTACTTTATAACCTAGGTCATAGAGCACCTCTATTCTTCTATTATCATTCAAACATGTCCTAGGAGTCATAATTGGATTGAATATCAACCTCACAAGATGAGTATATTCTTAATGAGGAAGTCCTAGGAAGGAGTTATTTTAGCTTTTAGGGGTTAACCACCAAGAAAATTCTTGGAAAATATAGATAAGCATTCAAATCAAAAAACCTAATAATGTAAGCCAAATAGTGAGTGCAAATGATCAAATTAAACTACACCAAGTTAGGGTATGTGTAACTGGGAAGTATGAAGATGTTGTGAGGATTCTAAAAATGCAATGAAGCTATCTAGATATGTCAGGGAGGACAAAGACACCCTTACTATTGTATTACTCCTACTATTATTTTTAGGGAAAATGTGAAATCTTCGTATGGAAAATAAGGATCTAAAGGAATCTCTGAAAAATATGCTTGGGAGGACTACAACACCTAAGGTGGTGTATTTGTCCCATTCTAAATTTCTAAAAATTTTGAATATGGTCCCGAGCTTCAAGGTCTGCACTTGCTTCTTCTGAGATCTCAAGTTCTTAAACATTTGGATTTGTCCTGTAGGTGAGTTTCCATGAATATGTAAAATTTGTAATGCAACTTTGCACTTTATAAAACCTTCAATTATTCAACCTAGATTTCCAAATACAAACACACAAGAGAGGAAAAACTTGTTGATTTTAGTGAATGGGTGTTTTCGTTGGTCAAACCCATTGTAGGTAATTAAACCAACATTTGATGAAATGAATGAAATGAAGCATGAAGCATGAAATATGTAAATGATATCACCTTGGATGATGTCTTGTGAAGAAAATATGCAATCTACCATGTAGTGGCCATGAGGAATGTAGATCTTAGATCCTTGGAAATGATGTGAACAATGGTTGCAAATAGATCTTCAATAATACATTTACAATCTTGACTCAACAACATGAATGGATGCACTAAAACCCTTGACATGTAGCTTGAATCTTGATGATGACCTCTAATCCTTGATGATTTTCTCTTCAATGTATAAACTTGCCTTAGGAATGAATACTTGATTTTTTTTTATGAAAATGATTAGAGGAACCTTTTATTTATACTTATTCATGATTAATATCCCAAAATTACACCACAACAAGCTGACATATGAATTCATTAAATAAAGGAGGCTGAATTCTACCAGAACTTGAAATTAAATCCCAAAAATAATCCAAAGAGGACTAAGATGCCCTAGAGGGAATTTTATTCCCAAGGCTCAAATCTTGGGGCACAAACTCCAAAAAGGGACCTTTTTAGGTACATTCAAAATTAGGGTCCCAAAACCCATGAGGGAAAATGATGCCCTAGGTGGCATTTTAATCCTAGCCCAAAAATCAGGGACACACAAAAAAATCATTAAATGATAATTTATCTTTTGATGTTTGTCAAGATTTTCCATAAAAGTATATAGTTTATTAGGCTTGTGGATGCAAAATAGGACCAACTAAGCCATAAATAAGCATAAACAAAGCAAGGTAGGGTCAAACAAGTGTGAAAATGCAAGGGTATGCATTTTACTACACTACATTTCACCCCCACTTTAGTGAGAGGATGAACTTGCTTCAAAATTATACTAAAGTACCAAACCACACAATCAATAGGAGTTAAATGTACCAATGTTAGTAAGATAGGATGACAACAATAAAGAGGGATGATCAAGACCCTAAGATCAATATCCTATGGAAAACTAACATGGGCACAGAGGAACATGCATTCAGATCATATATGAAGCCATAATTAGATCACAAACATACACCATGTAAAAGATAGAAAGACGAAAAGGAAAAAGAAAGGGAAAAATGCAACAGATCAAGCTTCGATTGGTCATCCAATGGGGTGGACCAGTTCTAGGTTTTTTTTCCAAAAATATTTACAAGTGGAATGCATTGTCCACTATGCAAACAAAACACACACTCACAAGGGCTAGTGGGAGGTACGTGTCCACTAGGTGAGCCCCAAGAAGTCCATATCAAATTAATACCCTCATGACTATGATAAGGACAAAAAGAAAATGCATGCTCACAAGGGCCACTAAAACTAGTTGTTCACTAGGTGAGACCTAGGGGACCATATCAAAGACATACCTCCATGACTTGAATAAGGTACAAAAATGCATGCTCACAAGGGCTAGTGAAGCTAGTTGTTCACTACGTGAGCCCTAGGGGACCATATCAAAGCCATACCTCCATGAATTTAATAAGGTACAAAAAAAAGAAAAATACAACAAGAAATAAAGGTGCTCAAATAACTTTATAACTTTGGGAAGTGAAGGTGGAGTGTGGGTTACCCTCTCCTCCCAGCTGTTTGACATTATTCTCCTTTCAAATTCATAGAATTGGGCCTCAAGTACCTTCAAGGTATATAGAAGACATATCTATATCCTTGTGCATCATAGTTTAAGACCATTAACCAATCTCCCTGCTTGAATAATTGCTAGGATTTTTCTTGTGCTTGAAAGTGTCTTCTTGTAATAACCATTTGCATTACATCTTGCATCAAATTTTTCCTTGCGTGTGTGAATGAGTATTCAAGATTTAAATCTTAAGCAAAAATAAAAATAAATAAATAAATAAAAAGTCCAATTCAATCTATCCACATCATCTGCAAGTCACACTTCTCATCCTCATTTTCATCCTAGCCATTGCATTTTCATTTAGACCTCACCACCATGTCTAAAATTTACCTTGATATGCTTGCTAGTCAAGTTGAATACTAGTTACTTTGCAATGGTCAATACCTACAAGCCATGGACTTCAAAAGACAATTCATCAAATCCAAATACCAATCAACCTCAACCCATGGTCAAGTACCCACATACCCTTCTTACTAACTATCCATAAGCCCTAGTCATTCATCCATATAACCTCACTATGAACAATCATTTGGCACATCCATTAGTCATTTTTATCCTAACCTTGATAAGAGAAACCAACCTTCCACTATTCCATTCCAAGCCTCCACATCCTATTCTAGTCTATCATCCATCAGTCCCTTCCAACCCTCCATTTCATATCCTAGTCCATCATCCACTAATTTATTCCAATCCATTCCATCTGAATCCACACTTTTTCATAAAAATAGATTTAGCCATGGTCTCAAAAATCACATCCCAATGCCTAAACTTGATGATACATGTCAAAAGGAAAGTCCAAATCATGATAACATGGATACTCATTCATGTCAAGATCAAAGTATTCCACACCATTACCCCATCCTTAAATCCATCCAAGAAATCCTTCTAGACAATCATGTCACCCAAGACAAACCCATCTTTGATCAAGATCCTAAAATTGAACAAGAAACCAAAAGTGATCTACTTATCGACATTTATTCTATCCCTGAACAAACACTTGAAGTCAACCCTATCCAAACTACAAAAACCTCCATTTCCTAAAATGAGACACTTGCTTGCTTTGGACACATAGATAATCAAACAAATAACATGGATCAAGTCAAAGAAGAACATTAAAAAGATACTATGGATCAAGAAGAACATAAACAAGCTACCATGGATCAAGTCAAAGAAGAAGATTCAAAATCTACCATGGACCAGATCAACCTCCCAAATGACCAAGAAGAAACAAGCATGATGAATGATAAATCCATAATATCCTACCAACTAGGATCACCCCCCTTTGTCAAAGCCAGATTTCTTGCAAATGAGAAAATTATGAGTAATGGTTTCCAACCAAATAATGATGGGTTAGCATCTTTCTTCCAAAATAACAAATACCCCATTGTAAAAAAAATATGTTATAGAATGCAATATCAAGGAATCTAAGGAATAGGCCTACATGAGCAAGGAATTTGAGAACTAATACAATTTTATGAAAATACTAGACATCAAGGTCTTGGCTATTCTTCAATCAAAAATTCAAATGATGTTAGTGACACCTCCATGATATTAGGGGACACTTTATCCAACACAAACATCAAAATGCTGGCCATGAGTAGTCCTTGTCATAAGGTTGCTTCCAACACTTCTATCCACACCATAAACCTTCATTCCAACATAGTTAAACCCATCAATTGGAACCAACAAAACAAAAATTATAACAAGCCTAAAGTCCAAAATAAAATACCAAAGGCCATTAAATGAAAAAATCCATGTGGAAATTTAGAGTGGACCCCAAAGAAAAATGGATCAAGTATAGAAAAGAGTTCAATTTCAATATCCAATCAAAATTTGGAGCCACAAGAAAACAGGTCTCCCACATATAATAAATTTCCACCTCCTTCAAAATGGTCATCACCTAAGGCATATAAAATTCATGGTTGAAACCACTATCCCAATCAAAATTCCAAACTCCATCATTAACTACCCCAAGTTTGGAAAATAAAAATTCCTACATCAAAATGCCAAATAGTCCATCCACACCTACCATCATCCATCATAATCCTACATCTCACCTAAAGTCTAAAAATCCCACATCACAAATTGGTAGCAACTCTTTATCATAAGGAATTTGATGTAACTCTATCACAATGGGTGTATTTCGATAAGGTGAACCTAAATATAAAAAATGATCACAATGGTATCGATTAGTTGTATGCAAGTGCTATGATTCTAACAATACAACTACTCCATAAAGGTTATTATTGGCATATCATGACACCAAAATATATATCAACACCATCAAAGGATTCATAACAATCAATGATCATCCAATATATCAAGTTGATATCAAATAAAATTGGAAAATCAAAAAAATATCACCTTGATGAAAAGTTGGCAAATGACCTTGTGTGACATCAAAAAATAAAAAAAGGAGTAAAGAGAAAATTTTTGTCCAATAGTGAAAATTATTTTTATTACGCTTTGGATAAGTACCATGATGAAAACCTAGGAAACAAGCATTGTGTGTAAGAGAAATTATCTATGTGGACCATTACACTTATGGGAAAGTTGTTTCATCTCCCTTTCCTTTATCATCACATTTCCATCTATGCATTTAGTCCATATCATTCCCATCAATTTTTCCACCTACTTTGATCTTGATAAGGATTAAGGTACAAACATAAATCATTCTTTGGGAAAATTTTTGACATGTATATCCTTTGGTCATACACTATTCATGAAATATCATGTCATGGCCTTCATAGAGTTATCCAAACCCATACCTTATAGAAAAAAAATTATCCTTATGCAAAAAAATCCTTGGAGACCATATCATATTTCTTCTATCCAATAATCCTGATGTCTCATATCTTTTACCAAAGCACCCAACATGAATTGATTTTCCCTTGTCATTGGTTTAATGATTCTAATCCACTTATCCAAGACCCCTCCATAATCCAATCTAGTCCTAAGGTTAGTCATTCCAAATGCAATCAACCTAATCCATGCAATCTTTATATGCATCCTAGCGCATCATCCAAAACATTCCTTGGTTTTTTCCCAGCCTTGCTACAAACCTTGATCCTTTAGTCACATTATCATCATCGTCATGTTGTTTTGGGATGTGCCCTTCCCACATAAAACAACATTGTCATCATCATTATCACTTGTCAATTGGTTTTCAGCTTGACTAGGAGCAAGATCATGGTTGTCCTTGGATTCTTGTGTGTGCTTGCTCACTTGCTTGTAGGCATCATTCACGTGCATTTGTCACAATCCTTATAGTCACCCTTCATTCATAACAAATCTATCTTCCATCATCTTTGCATATTCCTTCAATAAAGCTCATCCCATTCTATTTCACCCCTAATAAATTGGTTTTATACTCAACTGGGGGCAAGTACTTGGCCTATGTCACCGTTGGATCCTACACTTCCTATCAAAGGTCGCTTTCACTCAAAAAGACAAAAAAGAACAAATCTTTGAAAAGAAAAAAAATTATTATCAAAAGAAAAAAAAATTAAATATTCCCAAAGAAGCCAAAAAAATCATAAAACCTCAAAAAAGACAAAAATAAAAAAAATGTCAAAAATACAAAAATAGCCAAATAACTTGCAAAAATCCCAAAAACAGAGTCAAAGTCAGTCCTGCCAGTCCAATTCCAATTCGAACAACGTTGCCTCTATGACTAAATGTAGGAAAGGCCATATGTCGATGTACCCCCGAGGAATTAGGTCAGTCTTCTTAGATTTGGTCAAATAAAATCATGCCCTAGTCATTTGTAAATAAAACATAGTCATGTCATGTCAAACTACAAGGTCTTTGTGCATTGTTACATAGGCAAGGCCATCTATCGATGAGCCCTCGGGACCACCTAGGTTGGTCCTTTAAGGTTTTTCACGTCAGTCATAATAAATCAGACAAGTCAACTTAGACATAAATAGTCATCAAAAAATTCAAACAAGTCATGACTCAACAAGACAACAAATAGGTCAACAAATCCACTCAATCAAACCAAACAAATTTTCAAAAAAGTCAAATAGTCAAAACATTAAACTAGTCAAAATTATGTCTTATACAAGATGTGTCCTTGGAAGTAGACATTGTCATTTAGTCAAACTAGGTCATTTTCCTTATACAAGTGGTCACATGATCAAAACTAGACTCAATGTCTTATATGACGTGTTCCCACCCTTGAAACCAGGCTTCATCAAACACTCAACCCATAAAACACCTATTCAATTAAACATCAAACAAAATGAATTTTAGCAAACACTCTAAATAGCTGTTGACCTTGTGGTTTGTTTTTTCTTATCTTTTTCTTGATTTGTCATTGAGTCATGTCACTAGCTCTCTCAAGGATGTCCCATGAAGTATTTAGAGGGGCGAGGATGTCTCATGACTCTTTTCTTTGATTGTTGTTTGTTGATTGCCTTGGAAAAAACACTGGGGCAACTTTGGCCCTTAGTATGAGTTAGGATATTCCTTTTTTGTGATTGTCTATTTTGCAAGTGGATTAAATTGCACACCTTGGTCTATGTCATAACATGGTGTTTTTTGTCCATTTTTTTCATTTTACTTCCCAATGATGATTAAATCCAAGGCCTATTTTGTATTTGGAAAAATATTGAAGTTTTTCTATACTAACTTCCATATCCTTCATGCTAACATTTCTTCTAGATCCTTCATCCTTTAGTCTTCTCATCCATTTTGAGAGCACACTCATGTTCTTTGAACCCATTGTCCTCTCGAGGGGGAATACCACTACCTCTATGTCATCCTTCCTCATCCTATTCACACTGGGGCATATTTTTGAATTAAATTTCTTTGACACAATGTGATAAACTCCATTGTATCAAAGTGGGGAAAAATGGAGACACAAAACATTGTCCTAGGCTCACGACTTCTAAATTCTCCACCATTTCCTCTTTTTTCTTTGATAATTAAATAATTTTAATTATTTAATTAATTCATTTCTATCTTTATTTCTCATTGATTAATGTCACCAATTAAGTCCATTCCTTTCTAAAATTAAATAAATCTTTATTTTTTACCACTTTCTACTATAATTAAATAATTATTTTAATTATTTAATTATTCATTAGTCTCTTTTCTCATAAATTAAATAATTTTTATTTATTTAATTTGGTCTACTCTCTTGGATTTTAAATTAAATCATTATTTAATTTGAAAGGTCCTTTTGTCAGATTTAGGTGGCCAATGAATAATTAGATTACTAAATAATTATTTAATTATTCATTGGCCACCTAAATTAAATAATTTTATTATTATTTAATCCCCTACCACCTCTTTCTCTATTCCAATCTTATCTTACACATCAAGTCCTTATCTATCCGTGTCTCAATTAACCTCCACCCTTGATTAAATTATTTATAATTTAATCTTGACCATCAATCCTTATCATTTTTGCTAACCATATTTCATACCTCATATTTTATTCTTGGCCATTGATCATTGAAATTTAATCTTTTCCCTTCATTCAAAATTGTCTTTCCTATAAAAGACCTCTATCATTGTCATTTCTTCATCTTAGACATCTTGCATCTTAGAGACCTTAGACATCTTAGAGAATATACAAGCTATCTTGAGTCATCTTGCTATCAAGTCTATCAACATCAAGTCAATTGCATTCATAGTTAATTAGAATCTTTAATATTTTTCTTAGTCATTTTCATTAGGCCTATTTGCATACTCAAAATTTTGAGGGGAATTATTCATATCAAGAAAAATAGAGAAGTGAAATGAAGGTGAATCAATGGTGGTATGAATACTCTTGGTAATATTGCTCCATGTTTTTTATGTCTTTATGCTTATTTTTACTTCATTGTTTATTAGGATTTGATTTATATGATTTATTACCTAACCTTGATAATTTTATCCTTGATTTACATGGAATGTAAATATTGATGACATGGAATTTCATCTATTATAATGCTAGAACAACTTGAATGGAAAGAAAAATAGTACCCTCTAAATATTGCTTTGAAATATTATATGCCTTGATGGTGATCAATTGATTATCTAGATCATCTTGAGTGTATCCCACTTGATTTATAAATTTTAATGTACACAAATTAAGGAAAGAACCATTATCTAGTATAAATCTCTTTAATTTATGATTTTCAATAAGGACCTCAATATGTAATGGGTGATTCTTGGATGGATTGATCAGTGGCATGTCATTCTAACTAAAGCCCAACTAATAAGTGGAAAAATGGTGAACTACTAATTCTTAGAACTGTGTGGGATCAATATTTGTAGGGAAACAAGAATATTGTAAATCCTTAGTAATGATCTCATAGTGGATGGTGGAGGACTTCAGAGTATCCAAAATAAATATTTGTGTGGGAATCTTCCCAAGGTTATCCAAAATATTATATTAGGATTTAGTGGGCATAGATTGGGTGGATAGGAAGGGCTTGGGATATTAATCCAACAATATCTAGTTGTTATGGAACATTGAGGTTCATCATGTTTCATCCTAATCATGGCTACATACATTGGATCAATTTGTGTGATGTAGCCAACCACAATATCATAGTTGACATTATTGGTTTGATCATTTTTTATTAGTTCCTTCAGAATTAGTTGAAAAATTATTAGTATTGTAGGTGCTAGGTCCTTGAGGGTGTTTAAGGAAAGTATTTTGATATTTCTAGAGTTTGGCATTAGATGAAGGGGGTTGATTCCCTTCAAAGGTGATGTAACCTTTATCAATGAGGTCCTAGACATAGTTCTTGAGCTTCATACATTTATTTGTGGAATATCCATTAATCATATGATAGTCATGATACTCATTATCTTTAATCCATTTAAGCTTAAGTTTTGTATCATTAAAGGGTTGGGTAACTAGGTAAGTATCCCCATTGACTTTTACAAACTTACAAAAAACTATATCAAGAGATTCCCCTAAAAAGTTAAAGTTTTATTTAGGGTTGCCTTGATTAAAGGGTCTAGGTGCACCCTAAGGAATATATATTTCATTCATGGTAGCATGGGTAGACATAGTTTGATTACCATTAGATGTATTAGCCACTTAAACATGTTCAGTATTTGTGACACCATCATTAACAACATTCATGTTATTTTCCAAAAATTGGGTTTATCATTAAATGGTTTATTAATGTTTACCTTATAAATATTGACTAGACACTTAGCTATGAGTTCCTTTTTTATGATAACACACTTCTCTATGATCTTGTTTAATAAGGATATACTGAATTTTCAAGTGGAAATTCATCTCCATGTGTAAGTTTTGTATAAAGATATTTAACAACTATTTCTTAGTAGAGGCTATGAGAGATGAGTAGTGGGAGCTCTCCACCTTTTCAAGTAGCTCAAAAAACTCTCTCCATTGTGTTGCATTTTGTTACATGGGTTGAGCATGG
>VDFB02019474.1:0-23616 GCA_007258455.2 Sequoia sempervirens
TTTTTTGGCTAAAATGCTTCCACATAAGAGAGATAATGGCGAGAATGCTTGCTATATCAAATATGCAAGATTGATTCACGATTAATTGATACAAATGTACAAGATGAGGCTTGCTTATAAAAGGCAAGCATGCAACAACTAAATCTTATCTTGAGCAAAAAGATAGCTCGATAAGATAAGGATAAGATCCTATAACTTAGGAATTAAAGATTGCCTAAGTAAACTTATGAAGATGTAATTAAATAGTTAATTACACCAACACCCCCCATAAGTGCAACTTAGGGAGAAGATTATAATGCAAACTACTATGGGTCCCGGCAACTAGGCCATGTTAGGTACCCATTTACAGATGCAAATGAAATGCAATCTCTCATAAAGTAGAGAAAAGGGAAAAACCCAGTGGGAAAAAACCCCTCTCCAAAAGAGAGAAAACAAGAAAAAAAAGGCATGATGAATGTAAGCATGATGTATGGAGGACTCAATGATACCCCCCAAGGATTACATCCATCATGAATATACAATAAATTACCCCCCCATAAGAGGGAAGTAATGAGATAAGATATCCCCCCCATGATGTATGATCTCCTACAAGTATGGTTAATGTTTGAAGACAAAACAAAATCCAATGCCTACAAACAATGTTTCTCCCCTTAGGAAGAAGATACACCAAGTACAACTATAGGAATGATTCCCATTCTAGATAGGAAGTAGGAAGAGGAATCCATATGTATGAAGATTGTGTCTCTGAAATCTGCTCATGTGTTGCCAAGTTCTTGGATGATGAAGATGATGCCACAATCCAATCAGGTACATGCCCAATCACAACAAACTGTGACAAACCAGGAACAAGTGGAAACTGATCTTGAACAAACTCCATAGAAAAACATGAAGTGATAATAGTGGACCCATGACTATCATCAAATAGGAGAGATAGACTCTCAAATTGGTCCTCCAAATCTGAAATGTGAGACTCCACAAACAAAGAAGCAATGTCTGTCAAATAGGAATCCCAATCAGTAAGACTATCAGATACCTGTTGCAATGAATCAATGGTAGTGCACAATGACTCATCAACAGAAGATAAAGAATCTGGAACCTCTGAAGCATCTGCAATCTCGTCCAAAGGATCACAAGCATGGGTTATCAACTCTGAAGAATGAACAAGCACATGTGAGTTGGAAAGAGGAGCTTCAAGAGATGGAGAAGAATCATGGTCTCCATATACCTCTCTAATGTGAGTCCAAAGAGCATGAGGACATTCGAAGTGAATAAGTGTCTCCAAAATGTCATCATTTACATTTTCAAAAATAACTCTAAAGACTCTAGCCCTAAAGCCTTTCCAAATGCAATACTCAACACCTGTGTTAGGACAAGGAACTTTATCAAACAAATAGGGCAATAGATTTATCTCACCAAGATGAGTGAGAATTAAATTGCTCCATTGCCTATAGTTCCCATTCTCCAAAGTAATTAGAAAACCCATTTACAAACATATGAGCTCCGAAAGCCAAAAATAGAGATTTGTCTTCAACCTGGAAAAAGAGGTACAAAACTACAAAATCCCTGCAAAATATCTGCACCACTGAAAAGATGACTCTTCCAGCTTTTCGACGATATCTCGTTTCTGGAAAATGGCCTCCATATGCAAAAGTTATGATAAAATGAAAAAAGGGCCTATAAATAGGCACTTGGGGCTAATAACCAGCACTTAATGGTTAAATAGGCTCAAAATTCGGGCACCCGGGGGCTTACATACGGTTCATCATATGACCTAGTCCGCAATAATTGCAAAAAAAGATAGACCACCGTTGGGCTTTAACAAATGCCAACCAAATAATATTTGGTAGCAGATGCTTTTTGGAGCACAAGTTTTAAACAAATTATTAATAAAGACCTGCGACCAAAAAACAATTTCCAGCATACCATTAATGTGACAGCATGATAGTCGATGCACCGCAGATCCAATAACTGACGATCTTTGTACCCGCCAAGGTTGATGATGTGATCAATGGAAAATGCAAGTTGGTGATGACGATGCCAGTCGCAGATCTGAGGACGCCGGAATATCCCTCGTTTAGATGCCGAACAACTGATGTGCCAATGGTGCGGAAGAACCACGGACAGTGGATGTCGACAACCAAAATTTTGATGCGATCGGTGTACCCCTGCGATGTCGGATCTGACAGATCCAACGAAGATTGTGACTTCGATCTCCGAAGTACTGCTTGATAGCAGATATGGATATGCCGCTGACCACGCACTGACCAATAGGGCCGATGGAAACCCCCTATCCGCCGATCGATGATAAGACAGGGCCGGCAATGGTACCGCCGATATAAATTCGGGTTTTGACTGCCGATGGGTAGAGGTACGCCGATGTCGGAGATCTGACCAGACGGAGTCAATGAAGGCCGGAACAGTACCCGATATGACAGTGGAATGACCAGAGTACTATGAAGAAGCTCATACACACAATGCCGATGACAAAGCATACCAGATCTGCCGATTGAGTGTAGAGTTTGACGCAGGCAAGTGGGATGCCAGTACAATCCACCATGGATTTGACCCTGTACAATGGAACATGCCGCCGAAAATACAATCCGCAGAATATATAAAGCCCAGAGAATTTTTAATCCGCCACAATAATGTGATATAAAATATGCCCCAAAATTATTTGTATAGCCCGAAAAAAATTTGCCCCAAATTTACAAAAATACTGCAGAAAATATGTTTGAAAAATATTTTTTTGCGAAAAATAAAAAAATCGTACCGCTTGGGACGCTGTTCCAGCAAAATTTTTTTGCTTCAAAAACAACTTTACCCAATATAGGCAAATTTACAGTCAAAATTCGTCTGCGGAACCTTCTGATCTCAACCGTGAGGTTCTTGAAACCCCAATCTGCACCCAGCAAAAAACTTCAAGCCAGAATGAAACCCTCAGATCTGGGAAGGAGCCCGCAACCCTGGATGCTCTGATACCATGTTAGAATCCAAGATCACCTGCATGCAAGATGAATACCTGTCACATGCAAAAGATATGAAGAACCAAAAAGATGTTCTCTGAACCTCAAAGTGAAAATGCATTAAGAGAATCGATTATTACAAAGTGATCAATCCTTATGAAGGAGATCAAGAAACCCTAAAAGGGAAACCCTAAATGAAACCCTAGTGTGCACACTTAATAATTAATAATTAATTATTAATGTGCCTAAGTTTAGCTTAAGTAATAAAGAGGAATAAGTGACTTAATTAATTAATCAATGTGATGTAATTAATTAAGCATAATAACTTATTACTCTAACAGAACCCACAATTACAACTTCTCCAAACATGTGGAGACTGAAAAACTTGTTTGTTGAACATCATGTATAATCGTTCACTTCTTGCACTAGCATCATCACTTTACTTTCTGCATTTCTAGATGCAGGCTTTCTGAAACAGAGCAAGCTCATTCATGGGTATGTTATCAGACTTTGGTTTCCATACAAACCTTAAATTAGGTTGCATACAGATTGCTCTCTAGGTGTTTGACAAACTATCATAGTATGAAAGAGATGTGGTTTCAGAGAGCTTGATGATTGTTGGGTTTGCATAAATTGGGCCGCCTAGAGAGGCCTTGACTCTGTTCTTTTAGAGGCAACAAACAACTATACAACCTAACTGTGTCAATATACTAAATATTCTCCATTCAACTCTTGCTTCAATCTATTTATAACAAACAAGAAAGTAAATTTAAGTGACTTACCTACAGATTCTCTGCAAATTGTGTTGACCGTTCAATGATGCCAATGGGAGAAAATGGGCGTTGTCTAGTGTTGTTGCTTAATCTTGCTACTTCAATCTATTCACAGTTAAGGGGCAAAAAGCATTAGCCGTGCAGGGGAAGGAGTAACAGCGAGAGAAATGCGACTTACCTCAGGATTTTGCGCAAATATCTGGTGATGCTGCTGATAAAAAAGAAGGTAAGGAAACTAGGGCAAATATTAACAAAGGCTAGATATTTTGGAAGGAGAGTTAATGCGAAATTAAACACAGATATTTATTGGCGAGGAACTCCTGTATGGAGAGGAAGGAAGGCGGCGAACGATAGTTATTGCATAGCAGTGCTATCACATTGAACGCAACCCACCTTGCTAGTGAAACGATCAACGATTGTGGATAGATGGAGAACCTTGCCAAGCCCTCTGTGCTCTCCAACTGTGGATGGTAAAAATGAGCTTCAAAAGCTCAAGGAGGGACATGCCTTCGGCGTAAAAATTAACAACGGAGTTGCATCGAAACGAAAGGGGAAAGAGGTAGCGGTAAAGAGGGTGGTGGTAAAGCGGGGCCCACACACTAAGTTGTCAGCTTAGGGCATGTCCCCATGCAGCTGTTCTGCTTATTTTGGCTAGCAGCCACTGTTTAGCTGGTGGCCTCATGAACATTTTATTTTGCTGCTTATTTTTAAACAGTCAACATAAATTTGAATTTATAATAGTTAATAATAATTTCTGCAATTAAAAATTCAAAACAAAAAATAGAAAGAGATATTAAAAAAGAGGGAAAGAAATTAGTGGAGCCATGTGGCATCTTTGAAATTATGCAGCTGCTGCTTATTTCCAGCCCCCTTCTTTTTTCAACAGCTTTTTTTTCAATTCTTAAGCAGTGGATGCTTAAAAAGATTCCAAATTATCCTATCCTAGGATAATTTTTTTTTGCATGGGAACACTCCAACTACTTAAACTGCTTAAATTTAAGCAGAAAACATACTTAAGCAGCTGCATGGGGACAGGAGGTTAGTGTGTGATGTTTAGGCCAGGCCTGTCTATTGTATAAAATAAATATTATTGTCCTTCTCTTTTATTAGTTTGATTTAATAATTTAAGTTGATTGGCTGTTATAAAACGTGGCTCAGTTGTAATATGTGGAAGCAAAGATCGGGAGTTACAGGTTGCATGTTTGCACTAAAACTGCGGTGGCAGAATAGTGGCACAATTATTTGAAAAAAAAGGAAATTTACAGAAAAGAGAGAGATGGGGGGAGGCATTATAAAGATATGATTCCAAGTCCATTAAAAGAGGGGGAAAAGTACAAGAAGGGGGAAAATGGGCAGTGCTTTGGAGACACTATACGGTCAGGCCTTCGCAGCAGGGCAGCTACAAATGTTGGGAGTATACATGCGGAGGGGAGTTTGCTATATGGAAGCTTTCTAGCTGTTTGTATATGCCCTGAATTCTTCCTTCCAGAAGTTTTTACAGTCGCAGAGCAAGGTCATGGCTGGCATTTAAAGATTTGGGGACATTTGTGAGGCTCTCCTTGGCTTCTATCAAGATGCTCTGCCCCGAAGTTTTGGTATATCATGACATTGTTTGTGCTGAAGGGTCATCTTACAAATCCAGAAATTGAAGAGAACTCCATTTCAATTTGTAAGAGTTTTTCTGAGATTTGATAAATGAATGTCTGGTACGAGATTTTTGATATCTGATAAATAAATGTCTGTGGTGTATGTAAATTAATTATGGCATTAAAACTTAAAAAAATAGATTTGATAGATTCTAGACCTCCTCTTTTACAGATAGTTACTGTCAGCAAACAATTCAATTTAAAGATCTTTGTCTATGCTAATTCAATTGATACTCAACCTGTGGAATATATAATGAACAATGGTTATGTCCCAATAGTTCAAATTAAGTATGGAACAGATAATCTACTGGTTGTTCAGGCTCCATAGAATTCAGTCTTTGGATGATGAATTCATTAGTTACAACTAATATGTTGTGCTATCTCTTACCTTGTTGCATTGCTAGTTATTGCATGGGTTTGTGTTTATATGGATCAGTCTATCTCTATCGTGTTCATGTTATGCCTGCATCCAAACTTTATGCCACGCTGCAAGCTCCCATTATGGTGTAGGTAAAGAGCAATGGCATAGGTTGTGGTATTTGAATTCATACTTGTTGCAAACTTTACATAAATCCAATTCACGCTTATCCTACAACCATTGCATTCCATTAGGTGAAACCTCTTTGAGGCATTATGTTAAACAATCTGCCTGACTGGTGTAGGTTTCCATATTTTGCATGCATATCAACCCGAGCTTTTCCAACTATAATGTCTGGCATATAACCTCCTCTTGCTGCTTCGATGAATGTCCATAACTTGTCTAAAGCTTCCATTTTGGCACATGCTAGAAGGATGCTGGCAAAAGTTATGGAATTTGATTTTACACCTTTCAGTTGCATTTTCTCGAAAGTTTCTAAAACCATTTTGTGCATATGCTACTGATAATTCAGCAAACCACGTTTCCTTTGATGCATTTTGTCGAACAGTTCTCATGCCATGTTTAATTACTATGCACAACATACAATGTTTACTCTTATGCGCAGCATGCAATGCTTACCACGATAGTTGGAAGTAAAAAACTTGCCAAAATTCCTCAGCATCCATTTTGGCGTATCTGAGAAAATAATTATAAAGTCTATGCATTGTTTATCCTCAGGCACATTTTATCAAACAATTCTTTTTCCTTGTGTATGCCTCCATATTAAGCATCAATCATACCTCAGAACTATGCATGACTTGTCTACGCACGGCACGGTCTGCGGAAATACAGGCCAAGATAGGGGCTTTTCACCTGAGAATTGCATATGCTTGTGAGTTTCTAAAGCCTTTTCAATGAACCGAATTGTGCATATTCAGTAATCATGACACTCCACGAGGCCAGTCATTCTGCAAGCCTTTTTGGCAAACAGTTCGCGAGCCTTTTTCTATGCTCCTTGATTTGCATTCATGTCAACCAGAGCAGTCGTATTTGCAACATGAACTTATTTATAAATCCGACATTAGTACGTTTCGTGTCAATCTAATTCCGTTTAATAGATCCAACAATATTATTTTTTATAACAATCTAATCGCGGTTGCCGATGTGTTCTTATTTGTTCAGAAATTAATCATCACTGGTTGCATTGAATGTTAATATATGTAATGTGTGTTTCCAGAGGTTTCAATATTCTATTCTTTTTGAGATGCGTGATAAATTCTCTCTCGGAGCTTATGCCTATCCGCATAAATTTTACACAGTACTATTGAAGTCTTGTTAAAGTAATCCTCATTTAATTTTCCAATTGGTTAAGTATTTTATCATGTGTGTCATTGTTTGCATGATAATCTAGCGCATAGAATTTCATCTATGTGGAAGGTGATTCGATGTTCGACTGCAGAGAAGTTAGATCTAGATCGAGGCAAAAGATGGTAACACAGAGATGATAGCAGTCAGATAAGTAGGTCATCAAGTATAAATCTTATGCTCTTTTAAAAAGCAATTTGGATGATTTAGAAATGCAACTTCAGTTATTCTTCTATACAGTAAATGTACTTAATACATTTATTTCATAGGTTAGTAATATAAAGATTTAAATCAAGAGGCGAGCCATGAAGTCAAATAATGGAATTTTCAGCTGTTTAAATTACTAAGATAGTGTCATGTTTTTGAATTTAAGTAATATGACCTAAGAAGCTATCAGAATTGGCATACCTGAGAGTAGGACTGGGTTGTGATCAAACTGATTTGGATAATTAATTAATAACGAATTTGGCGTTAAGGATACTTTTACCTGCAGGAATTAACTATAAGAGTTCTACGTTTTAAACAAGTGACGCAAGCGTCGAGTTCCTGCCGGAGAGCGTGATGCATTTTGATTTAGAGGAGAAAGCAGATAAAACCATAATGACCATTCTTGTCATGCAATTAATATATTCATGTGAAAATGTGCAAAAATCTTGTTTGAAGCTGAAGAATCTAATTGCTCCAAATGCTTGGCTGAGAAAAGAAAGTGGATAAAAAAGGATTGAGTTTGATGCATCAAATATGATTCTAAAAAACATACTTAAGATCACCACATAAAATACACGTAGGAGAAGCTCAATTTGGGCCTAAACTAACCTCAACAAGAATTTTGAGAATGAAGTGATTCATTGGGTGTATTTCTTGGAGCAATGATTAGCCAGAAGGCTCAATCCATAACATATAATAGTGAGGAGATCAATGGAGTTAAAAGAAAGTGCAACACCAATGATCAAGAGTTAGAAGCAATTGTACAAACAATGTCATTGGAAACATTAAATAATACATTGAGTCAGTGTCTCACTTGGCAATGATGTAAACAAAATGCCTTCATCAGTCATTCCTATATTAATGCATGTATTCTAGAATAAATGCTCAAATTGCATTTGCTTCAAAGAAATTTGACTGTCAGCTAATATTATTCGAATGAAAAAAATTAAAACTATGTGGAACTACAACAAATGTAGCAATTAAAGAGAGCCTGATTGTCTGAGGAGGTTGTACCATGCATAGAGCCTGTTAATTATTGATCAATGAGAATGAATCAAACTTAAACAGTAATAACAACTTTTACTGCAGCCATTTTGACAACATTTGAGGCGTCCACCTCCACTATGTGGATAGAAAGATCGAATGCCTCATCTATCTTTTTTTGTTTCAGGAAGTTTATGAATTTCAGTAGATACAGGTAAAATGGGCTCTAAGCTTCTGTAAATAAGGTAAACAACTAGCTCAGTTATTCCTACAAGGAAGCCAATGCCATTGGGAACCTGCAAAAAAGAAATAACTTAATTAGAAAAAAAGTGCACAGTCCTTGTCAAAAATTAGTTGAAAACTATACTTGAAAATGGCACTAGGAAAAGAGAAGCTTACAGCTATAAAGATATCCCTGGCCATTACAGAGTATGCAGACCAGGAGACACGATGTTTTTTACTTTTTAATATTCCAGTAGAGATTATATTTTAGATATTTTTATTGTTTTTGAGTAAGATTATAATTTTTCTTTTGTACAGTTCTCATAGAAATCTAAGGACATTTGATTCAAAACTTAGCACAACAGATAATGGGGAGGCATTCATAACGATGGAAAGGATCACACCTAAAGTGCCACCACTAGCTATCTCGCACTGTATGTGTGCAGCCTTTGTTCAAGTGCATCTCATTTAACATAGCCTGACAAGACACTGAGCATGCTGCTGGTACAGCTGTATTACTAGCCGAAAGGACAAATTTCTCACATTCATGGTGGTCCTTTATCATGGCAAGTTCAAGCCCAGATACTGCAGAGAAAATTGCATCCATTCCATTAAACTAACATCTTTCAGCAAAGTTTCTATTAAATAAGAAAATGATATTAACTACATAAAAATCAAAAACATTAACAAACGTTTCTAAAAAATTGGTTGTTCAAATACATAAACCTGAGACAAAACAGACTTGAAATTGCCAAAAGGGAGAACTTTTTTGAATATGACAAGATACAAAAATGTTGCCAGCGTAGGTTCATGCAACCATGTGTAAGAGAAGGAGCTATTTTAAAAGACAGGTGTTATATTGATTGCAAAACAACGGTCAGAAAACCTTAATGAACACTCTAAAGTTTAAACAATATGCTTGCCTATTAATCTCTCATTGCTTAGGTTTCCTCTGATGCTAGTTCTCGATCGCGATCTACAAATGGAAGGGGTGTTACTGGATTTTTTTTCTTAGCTATATGTTATTTGGAAATAAATGGAATTTCTGCTTCTAATGCTCTGTTATTTACATGTTGGTTTAATGAAAAAACAACTTGCTACTTAATGAAATTTTTTAGTTGGAGTTTTCTCACAGGTAAATACTTAGCACATAAGATTTATGGCAGTTTGTAATGCTCCAAAATTATCTGATACTTCTGTTATGTTTCTACTAAAAACCAAAACTTAAACTCGACAAAATTTGACATTCTTAAGGCAGAATTTTCCTGAATTTTGTTTGAAAAATAATTTTTTTTTTCAAACAAAAGTTTGAAAATTCTAGACTCAAGTTGGACATCATTAAATTGAGAAACTAGAAACCCTCAATATCATTCTAGTCAATACATTAGATAACAACACTATGATGATTCCTAAGAATGTACGAGAACAAGCTTATTTACATAAACCTTTATTCCTTCTTAATCAAGTAAGATAACCATAGCATAATATAAGAACAGTTTCAATATTAGTCCCAGCGAAGATAATACAAAATAAACTATTGTGAGAAGTTTCACATCTTAATTTGGAAGCAAGCTAAGAACCCTATATTAGATAAAGCTAAGAATAATATCTGAAGAATGGATGCAGTGTGCAAATTTTTGTTCTTTTCTAAAATCCCTTTTACCCTTGATGAATGCTTTGTCTCAGGAGGATATTCCAATTTGTATGTAGAGATTTCTTCATCAACAATCTGACAGTTTGGCAAAAGACTAACATTTGCATGTCTGCACAATAAAGAAGATAAGGAAAAATTCCCACCTACATCATCGTTAAAATTAGGGATTGTTAGAGTGTTTGCTTGACATAACACAAGAGACAATTATAGGGTTTCTGCCATTCAAAAGAAGCATGCAATCTGATTTACAAAATAAATTTCTTCTTAGCATGAATAATTGAACTATAAAGACATACTTGAACAATGGGACCAAAGTCAGGGCCCAAAAGACAAACGACAAAATGCCAAAAATCTCTTCATCAGACTGTGAGTGCTGAATATCTGCTGCAAAAGTGCTCTTCTAAACATATAGGGGAGAGATACTCAAATCACCATAGACAATATCGAGGCTTTCATAAGCTAGGAACAAAACAGTCCTCAAAGATTGCTTTTGCAGAACAACAATAAATGAAAAAGTTTTAACCATTGTTCTTGAAGTCAACGATTATGATTTTACAGTAAAGGACCATAAGCATTACAAGAAATGGGTTATGTCCCGTATGATTCCACTAGTTATACAATAATACTTAGTTTAGCAGTGAATAACTTATAAAATGTTTAGTTGGGTACCTGAACAGAGTCACTTTCATCTTAAACAGAGCACAGTGAAGTTGTTGTTGGTTAAAATTAAAAAGGCTGAGACTCAACAAGTTCACAACACTTCTTGAAGAGAAGTCTAATTTTGTGAAAAGGACATGAGAGCTATTAGCGTTGCATGAAGTAGGTGGGTTCTTATGTTATGTTAGCTGCAATTGTCTGGTAAAAAGAGAAAAAAACATGCACATGATTTTTCACTATCCTTTATGAACAAGATACAAGACAACACTGCTTTTGCCAGCACCTACTGGCTAACCAAAATGCATATGAAGTTAGGTGCTAGAAAATTTATAACAGAATTCCTTCAAATGCAGAAAAATCTGGTTTAGCACCATTTTGCACAGATAAGATTACTAAAAATTAATTACGTTTTACCTGTACCCATACTTGACTCTGATTCAGTAACTTAGACTATTTACTGTGAAAATACATTACTTCCCAAAGTCAAATGAGGTGACCTACATACAATAATAATTAATTAGTTACTTAACATATACAAAATAACTCACTGTAAAATGGTTGAAAATTTAATATAGATACCAACCAACAGAATACAAGGATTCGATTTCTTTGGACCCTTGTCAGTCATTATTATGGAAAAATAAATCCCCTTGCTAACGTTGACGAAGGAGCTCTGATACTTCAATATATATATGTTTCAATAGGAACTGACTTCCACTACCTAATCAGTATACCAGCTCTAGAACATTATTTTTATGTCATTTCCCACATTGTTTTATCGATTCCTTGTCAAAACTCTTGGATATTCATAATCTTGAAATAACAGATGTGCCATCATGGAAGACTTTAATTCAGTACTGCAATAACTATAATCAAACTTAGAAACAACTCCCAAACCTAAATAAATCTCTGTCTCTTACCATCAGATAGTTGAAACTCATCAAAACACACTAATCATATTTCATGTGTTATAAAGAAAAACCTGAACTTGAACTTCTTAAACTCCCCTAAATTGATAGGCAAGGGGTTTTCTTGAAACGTTTCCTCTAAGGTGAAAAGGCTCATTTGTTACCAGTGCAATATTGATATACCTTTAAGTTCCACAGATGTACCATAAGATATTTCTAAAAGATCCTTAATTACTTTTGCCGGCAGAAACGAGCACAAAGCAAATAGTCACAAGACACACCTTAGAGTCGATTACATTCTATACCTTAAAGGGGTCCACTTGGATTCATGTGAATGAATCCTGAGGCTCAACCACTAGCCCCTGCATCTTAGGATGCTTAAGTTCAAAGTTAAGTCACCCAAAGACAAGGTGGAATAGCTTAGGCTTTGATTCTGGTGTTTTTAGTAGCGACCAAGATACCTGAGCAAAATTTGGTCACTTTTCTCTGGGAAAGTGATAGTAATTGTATGATTGAAGTTGGAATAGTCTAGAATTATTCATTTTGGTGCTGTCATTGTTGTCCTTAGGTTATCAAATTATAGCTGCATATATGAGGCTCCTATTTTGTAGTTGAAAACTCATTTTAATCATCTTTGTTTTTACAATTCAATGGAACTCTATTCAGAGTAAAAGTAGAAGCCCAAAAGCCCAAGCCTCTTCTGTAGAGCCCCATAAGGATTTATCTCACTCAGCAAGCTGGAACCTTGGAAGCTCACGCTTTTACCACTTCTACCAACTAACTCTTCAATCTTCAGTTTTAATTTTCTAACAAAACTTAAAAAATAATTTGAATTATAAGCGAGTACAATTTGAAGTTTTCCTTTCTTTTCAAGCAGATAATTACTTGAATCTTCAATAGTACAAGGATTGATTTTAGTTCTTCTGTAAGGTCTAATAGTTTGGGTGTGCATTTTGGGAATGGTTTTGATTAATTGAGGGCTGAGAGGTGGAGGTTTGTAAATATCTTGTAGAGACATGCATATTGTGAATGTAATTTCATCAGTTGTGAAATGATACTATCCCAGGAAGGGGAATAAGATATCGTTGCCTATGCAACAATTTTGGTTGAAGGCATAGATCAAAAACTTGCCCAATACTCACAATTTATTTTTGCAGCTGAGAAAATCACCTATTTACTCGTTTAGCTAAGTTTTTGGTGAGCCTTGGTGAGTTTTACTGAGTACTCTCAAGTTTCTACCAGTTAATGAATTACCGAGTTATCCTGAGTTGCCGAGTCCAGTCAAAATTGGGTCTGCTGAGTACTGGGTTTTTGAACCATGCTTAAAGGGTTTTTCAAAATTTATTGTGCAACCGAAGATGCCTATTATGATATTTTTGCAGTAACTAAATTGATACCCATTTATCTGCTTAGGCTTTCACATCTTGAGCTAGGGTTTGTGAAATTTGTTATATGTGGTTAACTTTTCTCAATAAACTAAGGTGTTTTCCCATTTTTTTATTAGAGCTTGTCCAACCAGGGAAAACTTTTATTGGTGAATGATTTGTGTGGCCACTAGCAGGGACCATTTTACCTGTCAAGTTTTTTAATTCACAAAAATACTATATGCTAGCTAGGTTGGGCTCTTAAGAGCTAAAATCAATCTATCCAAAACTAGTATTAGCATACCCACCAACAGACATGGGGAACATGCACAGGAACAAGGGCAAGGATAGGCACAGGGACACCATTTGGAAATAGGGTATAAGAGTAGTATAAGAGTCCGAGTAATTGTAAGCTTGTGGCAGCATCACATCTAAATATAGTCACCTGGAGTTTTGTGTATGGATTCAAAACCCCATCTTTGGACCTGAGAGTCCTGGTGAAAGAGTTTTAGAAATAACGTTACAAGCAGAGGATTAAAATCATCGTTATTCATTGATGTAGCATATAGTCCTGTTGAAGAGGCAACACAAACTAGGTTGAACTTGACTTTATGGCATTCATATTAGTAAAATACTAAAAGAGAAACATCTCGATAGTCTTTTGTGTGAGGGAATGCATTAGTGTTTTGGTGGATTTTATATGTATTTCTAAAATCCTTTGCTTAAAACTTAAAGCATTATATAGAAAGGTTATGTAATTCAATTTTCCTTAAGAAATAGACCCTTAGGAGCTCATTTTGCCCTCTATATCATATTGACTTGGAAGAAATGATGTATGATGGCACGGTGGTAAAAATACATAAAATTTTGAAAATATTTCCAGTCCATGGCAAGCACTATTTGTGAGTCATACAAAGTTGTTGAATGGTTCATGCCATCACCAATAATAACAGCAATTTCACTGACCATTGCATGCATAAACATCAAAACCCATTAGTAATGGTAGAAAATATGGAAGACCCGTATCATTATTTTCTTCATGCGAACTACTTATGAACAAAAAATCCCATTAAATTGAATAGGTGGTGCTTGGCTTACCCAAAATCCTTGATTTGCAAAAACCCAAGTAATACAAAATCAAAAATACCTGGTGTGAGGTTTTTTCATCAATATCCAACTTTTCATCAGGTTCCGAGGCATCAAAAGTTCAATTTTATCAAAAATTTCCACACATTTAGTGGAGAAACCACCATCAGTAGGCAATGAACAAGATGCACCCGACAATGTCGTAACCTCTTGATTTGCAAAGTTCTACAGTGGATAGCATAGAGCAAAGCAAATTCACCCCATCTGAGCAAAAATCTTCAGAAAATAAAAATCCTTGACTGTAAAACTTATGCTAAGCAAGAATGTTCTCCAAATACACTAAACAAATCAATAGCACATCAGCTCCAAATCGTCTGAACCTCCTCAAAAGTTAAAAATCTATCCAAATATTGCACAATTGAATATTTATCCAAATTTTAGACAATTCATGGTTCATTTTCGAAGAGAAAATATTTGGAGCAATAGGGCCATTGCAGAGACCCTAAACCCAGAGAAAACTGATACAAATACAGTGAGCAGGGCGGAGCCTTCCAGCGCCTTCTAGAAAATAAATAAATAAAAATTAAGTAATAGCGATGCATAGCAAGTGGCTTAAATCTATATTAAATGACCAAAGTACTCCCTTGCCATGGGTCACTAAGCCATTCCAAAGGTTTCACCTTCCAAATGATGCCATTTAATGCATTTGACTCAGATTCATGGACATGCTTATCTCTACCCTTTATAACTATGCTCTTTCTAAATTAATTTAACTAATCTATGTATCTACATTTTCTTTGATTTTTTTAATGCATTTAATTTGCATTCATGGATTATTCTAGCTTCTGGCCAGCTTAGTTTTATAAATCCATGCCTTTGTATTTTAAATTTATTTAATCAATTTATGCGTTCGCATTTTCCCGAATTTTTAAAATGAAAATGATTTATAAAGCTACTCGGACGAATAGAAAAATAGATAAATGCTAATTTTCCAATATAAAAAATAGCTCTCCAAATTCAAACTATACAAAAAAATAAGTAATATGTTAAATGTTGAAATGTGATTGGTTGATGCTGCTCAAGAAAAGCATTCTGGGCGAATGCAATAGTTTTCCTGCCTGTCGGCAGGAACTAATAATGAATTAGACTTAATAACTCATGAGCTAAAGCGTAAGATGAATCTTTGAAAATGATGGAATATACAAATATACGTATTCATTGAGATTTAAAAACTTACATTTTGTTAGTATGAAAGATTAAATAGGAGATAAAGAACTCACGGAAGGAAAATGTCATATCTTTGATCAATATATCAATCCTAGATCACATGTCAAGACTAATCAAGTGAGGTGACATCTAGAAGGTATTTTTACATTCTTTATCATCTATTGTGACTCAAGAAGGCAGTTATTACACATCTTATGTTCATTTATTTTTCCCAAATATTATGCATTATCTCTCTTAATCATTATTATGGCTAAAGAGATGTTAGAAAGGGTTGTATACCAACTAATACAGTGCTTAAATATAATGACTATCAAATGGCAATCTAGCATATGTTTTAAACTAAGGTTATTGGTAGTCTTTTCTTGCTCAAGGATTTGGCTAGAGCCCACGTGGCTTCACAATGCCAATACAGTTGGGTGGAGAGCAAGCCCTTCTCATTGGTCAAAATCTTTGCAAATTCTTGGGCTAGGATGTTGGTATTCGTTTCTTGAAGCTAATATTTGAGAGTTTTGTTGTTAAATAAAAGAAAGATGAAAACTATTTATGATGTCTCTTGTAATTTATAATGAAAAAAAATGTCTTATTTTTGTACTTTGTATAGTGTGACCATTACAGTTTCTTTTGTGGATGAAAACCCAATGATCACTAGGATCAAAGAATGAAACCCCTTTGGTTCTTGATCGAATTCTCATTCAAGGATTGCATTTGAGATTCAAGGAATTTGTAAGGAAGTCAAAAGTACTATTGTTGATTTGTAGTAGCATTGTCTATCATTTTAGATTCAGTATTAGTGTGTTGCATTTGATATATCATATATGCATATAAAATCCTAGTTTTTATCAATATATCAAAGTTATCTGTGTGTTCATATATTGTTGTTCATTGAATTCAACTTGTAAATTAGTCTTTATGTTAAATTTTTATGTTAGGAATATTACATGTAAGGAGAAATTGTACACTGGGTAGTGCTTTAATAGATGTGCTCACTAAATTGACCACCAAAAACCTTCTCTTACTAGGTCCCAAGGCTCTAAATTTGATTAGACATTTTATGATGCTAATCAACACATTCAAAATAATACTAGTGATAGGAAAAAAAATATAGATGACTTGAGTTGGACCTATTAGACAAATATAGAAGAAGGAAAGAATTGCAAGCTAAAATTGATCAATTGACTTGGGACAGTGCTTTGGCTTTCCAACAATAAGGTCAACAAATACCACAATAGAAAAATGTAGGACAAAATATTGGGAACAATCCTTAGAGACAAGATCAAAGATTTACACCAGTTAGGCAACCATCAGGGACTGAAAGGTATAAGTAATTGGATAATTTATTTTGGATTCCAAATTATCCCAATCCCATTCCTAGTGATATCAAATGAAAGGTACCAAAATTCCAAGGAAATGTCACCATAAATAGGGAAGAACACTTGAGACACTTTGTCAACATTACCAATGAGCATGAGATCTAAGATGAGGATGTGACAATGGAGGCATTTGTTCACTCCTTGGAGGAGAGTGTTAGGGAGTGGTTTAGAAATTTGCTTGATAGCAATATTTCATTCTTGGAAGAATTTGTTAATGTTTTCATAATGTAGTATGGGGACAAAATTGATCCTAAGTTTTCCATCCATGAGCTCACCACCATCAAGGAGAGCATCAATGAGATGATGACTGAATTCAACATTAGGTTCATCCAAGTACCATGAGAAATATACACTGACATCTTAATCCCAATGAATCAATGTGTATTGTGTTTTATTGTGGTGCATTTGACTATAAAATAAGTTATTTTTTTAAGAGATAAGAACCCTCAGGGAAGCATATGCTACAACCATAATCATTGAAAGTAGCATGAGGGCATTCATTAAACAATTGAAAAGAGTTTATGTGAAGTTGTCACAACTAGATAGGGTTTCTATGAACAAACTCCTCTCAATCGAGGAAAAAATAGACAAGCTACTGGGTGTCATGAAGGACTTGTCTTACAAGGTGGCACAAAATGAGAAGGTGTTGCCACCTCAAGGCGTGTCCACACATTTCAATGAAGGAAAAATATTGCACAATAAACCATATAACATGGATTGGTATAAAAGAACACAATAGCATAATTGAAGTTCTACTTAGAAAAATGTGAATTTCAAATAGTAGTACAAATATGTACTTGATCCTTTAACCAAAAAAATATCAATTATCAAGAAGATAATATGTGGTGTGATTCATGTTTCCTTCCACATGATCCTCTTAATTGTGTTGTTGCACTTTCATTATGTAGAGAGAAGAGTTCTCAAATGATGAAGGTGGTCCAAATCACTACGAGGACAACATTGATTAATTTGATGAATTGATTCATGACCATACAACTGACATAATGTTTCATAGTAGTTCTAGTATGAGTGACCAAATTTTCCAAGTTGATGGAAAGCCTGTTCCACAACCATATTAGTTACCAACTCATAATTTTGAGCATATGAGGTCTCTTATGCAAAAGAGGTACAAGAGGACCAAACCTTTAGTTGAGGATATCAAGGCCCTCACTAATGTAGTTGTGGTGTAGGCCCAAAATGACATTCAATTGAAAAACAAGAATGTTCTTATTCATGCATAGAACACTAGTAAGTTAGATGAAGTAACACAAAAGGTTGACACTGGTAAACAAAAAGTTAGTGTTGATGACTTGAATATGTTCCAATTGAGAAGGTTGTTGATAAAAAAAAAACTATAGAATAATAGAAAACAAAAAATACATTCCTAAGACTCAATGCCCTCTTATGCAAGCAAATGATATGGTTATTAGAGGAAAAAAATCAAACACAAAGGAGTCCAAGAAAGACAAGGGGACAACAGTGACCCAACTGTCTACAGTTACCCAAGATGGAAAGGAAATAAAATAAAATCATATTATTTCTTCCCCTAGTCAAATAGTTTCATGCATACCAAATGCAAATGTGGTGATCGTAGCACCAAGTACTCCTCTACCATAGCACATGCTAATTGATATGGGACTAATTTTGAGTCAAGTAAGAGTTTTCTTCACCTTTGTTTGAGGCTCCTAGAATCCTTGAACATAGAGCTTGGGCTATGTATTTTATTTCAGAGGTTGTACAAGAACCACCTTCCAATACCCAAAATGAAGAAGAAAAGGTGGAGGATAATGTGGAAGTATACCTCGATGCTTTAGTTGTGAACAACCAGCTAGTTGTTGATCCTTTCTACACCACATTGATTATCAATGGTTGGCTTCTACATAATTACATACTTGATTTTGATTCATCCAACAATGTCATACGTCACTTTAGGTAATGGATGACCTTGGTTTGCAAGTGTCAAATTCCTATGGTAAGTGTTTTTCTATGGACTCTAGAGAAGTGAATTTCATTGGGTTAGTGAGTGATGTAGAAGTTTGATTTGTTTCTTACCTGGATATAGTTTTCTTGATGGAAATTATTGCACCAGGTTGACTATCCTCCTAAACAGGTAATGTTGTTGTCACGTAAGTGGGTAGCCTCAAATGGTGGAAGCATATAGATGGATTTTTCATATGCCACCATTCCTTTACATATTGAGAACAAGAGATTGGATATGGAACAAAGGTTCTAGGGAAACATTGAGGATATATATTGTGAGATAAGAAGGATTTGCTACACACGGGTCTCTTCGATCTCAAGAGACCACCAGGGAATGAACTACCCTTATCCACCTCAACATAAGCCAAATGAAGAAATTGCGAAGGAAATGTATATGTAGATAACTTTCAAAGAAAACTACTTTAGGCCTCGAGAGAGTGAAGCCTCTAGATTTTTTCCTCTGATAGAGGAGCTCTCAGCTAAAGGACGGTAGCACAGATTTAGGCCGTGTTGGCGTCCTGAGCAACAAAAAGCTCAGGAGTTCAGACAAGCAGAATAAGGTCTCACTTCCTAACTCAGATCTAAGGTCTACTAAACATAATGAACAAACAAAGAACAAAAACTGTAAGAAAAACACAAGGAGAACTTGGATAAAACTTACCCTCAACTGGACGTTCGAGTCTTCACTTCAAGCTTCACTTTGTAACCTACACACAAAAGAATGAGGGGAAAAATTTGGGGCTATGTATGGGCCTGCCTTAGTCAGATAGTCCCCATTTTGGTGTTCCCACCTCCATAGACAGCCAAATAAAAATAGAGTGTAGCAGGATAAAGCGTGTGGTGAAAGTAAAACCCACTTCAGGAGTAGAACCCACACCACTAAGTAGTAAATGAACAAGAGATGTAAGTAGAAAAGAGTGAGAGAGAGTGTTACCCATGGGATTAGGCTCTCCCCGGAGCACACAAATGCATCATTAAATGCTTGCTAGAGAGTTGCAATTATTGGAGGGACCTCAGTCCGGCATAGCTTTGCTTGTAGAAGTGCTGCTATCAAGAATGAAATTGAAGAGAGAGCTTAACTGAATAGCTTGAACCCCCAAAATGAGAGAAAATGAGGGGTTTTGTTGCATGCAAGGGTGGAAAAGATCTATTACACCCAAAAATTTGACTACTAGGACATGTGTCAAGAGTCAAGATTCAAGATTCTTTGTTTTAAACTCAAAAAACTGTCAAGATGCTAGTGCATTGCACAAATGTCTACACGTCGCATAGGCATCCAAGGAACCAATTTTTGAGAAATGTGTCATTAGGCTGTTGCTACTTCACTACTAGTCCACATGGAGTTAGAATTGTGAAATTTTGACCCATAGAATTTTTGTCATTAATGCTCTTAGGTGTCACAAATGCTAGGCAAAGTGCTAAAATGTGAAATTTCCCCTAGGTGCAATTCTATGATAGTACATTTTCCCCCCACTTTAGTGGGCTCGATTTTGGACAAAATCAGCCACACTAAAGTAGAGAAGAAAAGTTTTGCCCAAATTTGGAATTTTACAGATTTGCGTGCTAAGAAAATGTGCCTTAGAGGTCATCGAGGTCAAGCTAGCTAGTGCCGAAGGTGCCCCCCAACAACTGAGCTCAACAAGCAATGCGAAATTGGTTGTGAAAAGTTGCACAAAATTATAATTTGTAGAACTCAAATTTAAGTCAGTTTCAAAAATCGGAAGAAGCTACCACAACAAGAAGATTGATCAAGAAAAATTCGATGATTTAGAAGAAAAATATGGTAATGCCCCCTCCTGAGTTTTCCCCTAGCTAGGTGGGGAAAATTTAGGAGAAATCGGGGAGCCACAAAATCCAGGGAAAATGGGCCCTAGGGGGCCTATATATACCTAGGTGGGCCCCTAGAAGGGTCATTTTCACTATTCACTACAAGGAAATTATTGAATTTTATGAGAGAAAAGTCAACAAAATGCTAAGTAGGAGGGAGTACGAGGCGCCGAGGCTAGATCAGTTGAGGGAGGATATCACCGAGGGTCACAAGGTGGACTAAGTAGGTATCGAAACCTCGTTTATAGTGAATTTTAGCACGCTTTTAGGCAATTTTTCCATCTCGGGCTATGCAGGCATCCTTTTTCTACGTAGAAATCCAAAATACATGCTGGTGTCCCGTTCCTACACCATCGTCCTGAGTACGTGCTGGCATCCTCAGGGATTCAATGGTAGAATGAGACATATGCACACCGTGCAAAAGTCTATAGTAAATTTTTCTTTCAATTTTTTTTCCAAAAACTCGTGTTCTGACTTAATTTTTTTTCACTTCTTGCAGGACTATCCTGAGATTTGGGAGCATCCTGGTGGGTGAGCATATCGACTGGTTCGTGAGCAGAGGGACCACCTTAGCAAGGATGAGGTCACCCATCTATAGTAGGTCGGTCTCTAGCATGCATTCACTATGCTAGAGATGCGATACCACGTGCAGATGTTGACAAACTTTATGGAGCAGTGGGATGCCACCACATCATCTTTCTAGTTACCTATTGGAAAGATGACTATCACATTAGAGGATGTGTATCAGATTCTCAGACTCCCCATTTGTTGATGGTGGGTGGTGATAGATTACACCCGGTCAGCACGGGAGCGATCAGAGGGTGTTCTCTACTACTCGGGGCAGACCGACGGCGGCGATGACACAAGGCATATATTACACACACTGGTATGATCAAGCGTAGACCACTACACCCCTGCTGCGTCGAGTGATGGTTGTGGCTGTGGCCTTCCAAGTCACCATAAATGGGCGAGGCTCTCACTTGCACGGGGGCCTCGTCCATACCATACATGAGATGGTCTAGCATAGGACGATATTTGCCTGAGGGTGGAGCATGATGGCACACCTATACTAGGAGTTGGGGTGGTACGTGCACTATGTGTATGGCAGCCTCACAACATGCACACTATTATAGGTGTGGGATTTCACCCACATCATGTGCTCGAGGCCGGTTGGGTTCCCATAGAGGCGATCGTACACTATCCCCATGGTCCATTGGTATGATGTGATAGGGAAGTGGAGACATGGTGACTTGCAATTTTGGCATTTACAGTTTGATACCCTTGTGCCTGATCGGCTGAGATGGAGAACCTACCATTTTTTTTGGTGGGTAGATGACAACAGGTACCTTAGGAACTTGTAGTGGGTCCGTTTTCTCATAGGTCATTGCGATCATATTATTATGCCTTATTATTGGATCCAGGTCATGTGACAACATGGTCGTGTATAGACCATCTCTCTAGCAGTCCCCACATATACATGAGTAGTGAGGAGTGTTGCTAGACCTAGGGACATCGCCCACCCTCCCATCACAAACATTGTCCCTTCAAATGATGATGAACCTGACCGAGATCTACTGTTGATAGTTGTGACAGATAATGTCAGCATAGCTATAGATTTTAATGCATGGTCGGACATGCACTGTCCTCGTCTAGCGTTCATAGAGGACGCCCTCAGAGGGGATCTTGACCCATGGGGGATGTGCCAGCACCGACACCACAGGATAGGAGGAGAGGCTAAGGAGGTGGGCGGGAGCAAGGCGAGGAGGAGGAGAGGCCACAAGAGGAGGAGGAGCGACTGGCAACATCACCAAGGTCAAGGCAGTGGTGAAGGAGATCATCTCCTCCACCAGCTAACCCCGTCTCATCAGCACCCCCAACAACACCTATTGAAACAACAACGACAACTCTAGTAGCACCAGCAACAACCTTTGACACTGGCAACGCAGGTCCTAATGTTGCTCCTCACCCCAACCCTGCTTGGAAACCAGGGGAACCAGGTATACTGAGCATGCTATTTATATTTCAGTATCTTTAGTTTTCTTTGTTGATGATTACACAGATATGCCATGCAATACTTGTGTTGGTGTGGAGCTTGATCAGTCTCCAAGTGGGAGATTGTTGGTATGTGGTGACTGATCATGCTATACTATATAGCCCATGGTATACTGTACACCCCTAGATATATGGTATCACCGAAAAAGGGAAAAATCAACGAAAAAAGAAAAATATGATTTTGTAGAACCCCAAAAAATCTGGAAGCTTCTAAGCTTGTTAAAGGGGGTTCAAATGGGTATTACAGTATGATGAAAAACGTGATTATTCGCAAGATTGTACTAGGTTTTACACTGGATAATAAAAGTATTGGATGGCTGCAGTTTAGTGGATGTAGCCCGGATTGGGTGAACCACATTAAATTCTTTGTGTTATGATTTATTCTGTGTGTGTTTTAGTTTCTCTATTTATTATATAGATCTGCATTTAATTGTTAGATATCTGACATTTCTAATCCTAACAAGTGGTATCAGAGTAGGTTGTGTTTCAATTATCATCTGTAGGAAGGTCTCACAGCTAAGTGGGAGTCTCACGCTTGAGTGGGAGCTATGGCAGATGAGGGTAAGAAGGTTGAGAAGTTTAATGGGCAGAACTATCAATTATGGAAGATGCAGATGGAGGGCTATCTTTATCAGAAGGATTTACGGCAGCCATTGGAAGGGAAAACCAAGAAACCCGCAGCAATGTCATATGAGGACTGGGAGATCTTGGATAGAAAGGCTCTTGGCAGTATTTGTCTATGCCTAGCACAATTAGTGGCGTTCAATATTACAATGGCAAAGACAACTCAAGAGTTGATGGAAACCCTGGTGAAGTTATATGAAAAGCTTTCCACTTCGAATAAGGTATTTCTTATGAAGCGTTTATTTAATATGAAAATGGTAGAAGGTGGGTCAGTTACTGATCATTTGAATGAGTTTAATATGGTCACCAGTCAATTAACTTCTGTAAAAATAAACTTTGATGAAGAAGT
>VDFB02019475.1:0-29108 GCA_007258455.2 Sequoia sempervirens
TATGAAACACTAGGACTGTCGTACACTTGGTTATCTTTCGAAGAAAAACTGAAAATACATAGTCTGTTAGTGTAAATTTATGCATAGATATTTCATGAACAATGTTATTCTGCATATTTTTTCAAGAAGGAAAGATAGTTTTTCACAAAATAGAGATTTCTATGCAATTTTTTAGACACAATTCATAACTTACATAATTCTACTTTTGCAAAAAAAAGGCATAAAATGAGATAAAGTTGAAGGAGAAAGAAATTCTCATAGAGAACCTAATCAGTCACCTGAAATGCACAATTCTTTGCAAGAAATAGGAAGGTAAGAATATTCTTCAATAATCTCCAAGGTAAAAAAATTGTATTTCATACTCCAAAATGATGAGTTAAAAAAGATGCTCAAAATTGTTACAAAGGACTTATTTTAGTCACAATCTCCAATTTTTTTTGCATAATTAGAACTAACTATCAAATAAGTTACCAATGTGGCTGAGTAGCCAAGCTCCACCAAAATAGGTTCTATAACCTTCATGAACTCGTATGCCTTCAAAATCCAAAGATTTAGCAACAAAAACTCCTTCCAAAAGGCTCCAAAAGGTTGAAAAAGTCTATCTTGACCTTATCAAACATGATGACTCCTCAAAACTTCCTCCAAAAGCTCCAATTTTGCCTCAAAATAAAATAAATGCTCCCCTACATTCCTTCCACATGTTGGCCAATTGAAATATACTCTCTCCATTCTTGGAATTTTCATCAACACAAGCATATCTTTTCTCTCTTTGTGACTTGGCAATACGTTGATAACTTCAAGTTCGTTATCTTCTTCTTTAGGCACTATCTTTTCATCTTTCTTAAATAGCAATATTTACTAAGTAATTTATAATATATTACTTAGCAAAATTCTTTACATCAGAACCTTAATGCAAAAATAAAAGAAAAATAAATAAGTCTAAAATACTTATTTACTATATACAAGGCATAAGGTAATAAGTGTTAGGCTACGATTCAATTGCTCCACTTATATTCTTAAAAATTTAGGTAAGAAATTCCAAGGAAGTTTCCATTGATGCTTTAGGGTAAAACCAAAAAACCAAAATAAAGATAAAATGAAATATCATTTCATTTGTTTTGAAACTTTTGGGAGAACTCTACCGCTGCCATGAGAAAAACCCTATCTTGAGTTTTGGATTGGAAATCTATCCTCTATCACTTCTTTGCAGATTTTTGGATTCTCCTGTATTCTGAGGCCGCCATGGAATGGGGTTGGCTTGATTTTGAGGATTTTCTGAAGTCTATGTTGTCATGGTATTTGAATACGCCCTCAATATAAAATGTGGTAAGTCTCCTTTCATCATTCGATCTCTAATCATTTTTTGCATCTAAAAGTTTCTTAAGTTTTGCAAGTAAAAGGGATTTTACTTTCATTGCTTTGCTTCCTGTAGCATATTATGTATTTGTTGTGCATTTCATTTTTTGGGTTTACAAAACCCAATATGTTCACCATATTTTATAATCTTGAGCCTCCATTATTTGTTGACACATTTCAAAAAGAAAAGATGCTTTGTAAACTCAAGAAGATCTGAAAAATATCAACGCCAGTGCATGGCTTGGGCAAGAAAATTAACCATGCACACATTATGATCTGCACAATGCTTCATTAATTCAAAGATCTTGAGAGTATCTTTAAAATCTCCATTTTGTGCATATTCTGCAATCACAACATTCCATAAGATTACATTTTTTAGGCATTCTGTCATGTGTAGTTCACATGCCTTGTATATGCCTCCACATTTTTGCATGCATTCTGATGACTCACATTTGACTGCCACCCTTTGCATTCCATATTCCTTGTTGTACCATGTCCTATGTCTTGACTGCCAATGAAGTTACCCAAGCCGCCATGGTGTCACTCTGAGTTTTTTTATTTTTCAATATGCTCGGCCTTTGTGTTGTATAAATATTAAGAGTTTCTCCTTTATTCTCTGAATTTGCGGTTGTATATGCATTTTCTACTTTTTGAGTTAAGGTAAACTTTTACTTCGCAACTTCAACCTGAACAGTGTCATTATTCTTGACTAAACCTTAATGGATTAATTTCCTTTTCACACTATGACTGTCTTCTTATAAGCATTGTCCTTATAAAGATCAAGATTTATCATTATTGGACTATAGGAAACATCTTCCCAAAAAATAAAATCTTCACTTGATTTGCTATAGCAGTGTTGTTTTACTAAGAAACTCTCTATCACTGGTTCAATCAGATGCATTCATTTCCTGCATATTTCATGCTCATTTTCTTTATTCTAACTACCTTGACGCCATCTTGGTTGCTATATTATACTTTCTGGGCATTTCTATCTGGCCGCCATGAGTTCATATGTAGGAAATAATAAATATTCTTGTATTTTCTATGTATTTCCTTGCAAATTAAATTTGTTTGCCAGCCTCATCACTATAAGGGCTTCTTGTACATTATTTTCATTTTGGGTTTTACCCACCCATCATAAAGATTTCTTTCTATTTTATGACTTATGAGTTTTTATTGAGCACATGGCTCGTTGTCTCTTCTTTTAGTGTTTGGGAATTTGAATTTTTTTGGGTCCCTCCTATATATGATGCTATCTTCTTCTTTGAAACATCCTACTATTAGCTTCATACAAGCTGTATTATCTCCTTGAACCTCCTTCTTTGACCTATGCCCGATCTTTTATTACTGGGAAGATTCTTAACAAGTCTGTCATAGTAGATATGCTCATATGGAGATTCATTGTTAGTACTATTTTATATACCATCCTCATAGTGATAAATATCACTTGAAAAGAACAAGTTATGTTCTTATATTATGGCTAGAACTGCATACTATAGTTGCAATCTACATTTAAAAAAAAAGTTGTTGTAGATTTAAAACTTGGTAATCTGCATTGGATGCACTGAAGTAATTAAAAGATTGTGCATATGAGCAGGGCTCAACCCTTGTGGGAGCCACATTTCCACCACTCATATTTGATCAGATAAATAATTGCACCTGTAGCTGCACATGGAACAAACAAGTTAGAAATAAAATATTCTTCATAAGTGTGTGTAATGTTCCTCTATTTTGGCCTTCATGGAAACCTATGAAAGGGATTTACATTTGATGCACGTGGGAATCAATATATGTATGAATGGGTAAATGTGCATGTTCAGAATGTAACCCTTGATTGCTTAGAAATTATTGTTCTAATCCATCTCTTTACTCAATGTAGGCAACTAGACACTAGGCACTTAGAGACCAAGGAACTACAAGGAGCAAGGAAAAACAAAAGGGAGTAGATCCAATTGTAGTATCAATCATTCAGGAAATGACTGGTTACCTTTTAGCATGTTTAGTTTCTTCTAGCATTTACTCATTTATGCATATTTTGGTTTCTATTTGTATCAAATGAGTAAGTCAGTCTCACGGCTTCATTGTGTGAGACACATGTGCCTAATTACATTCAATAAAGATTACATTTTCAAAAAAGATTGTAAAATATTTTATGTCTCATTCAGTGGTATAAATGTAATACTTTTTCTTGTAATCTTGTAAAGTTGTTTCATTTGTATAATTGAATGTAACATAGAAGGTTTAAAATGTACCATTCATTTTGAAACATAGGTAGCTCATCCTGATTGAGCCTGTAGGTGAAAATCTGGTAACAAGGATTGTTAGGAACGATTCATTGGCCTTAGGGTGTCATTACATTAAGCCTTGGTGTGTTCCAAAAGTCATACTTTGGACCTCGGGCTTACCTATATCGTTTGCTAAAGAGGAAAGAGTTAATCATTTTTCAGCTAAGTCTGACCGGGCTTTGGACTTCAGCTTGAGGCTTACTCTATGCTGAAAGGTATCAAACTTCGGGCTTTGGTCACATCTTATACCGAATGCCTCAAAGTATGAAGAAGGATTGAGTTAAGTCCAAAATGTCTATGGACAGCGGGGTTAAGTTTCTTATTGAGCATAGAAGATTGACCCTAAGGTTTACACCTTAACATAATTTTAAGTATGAAGTAAGTTGGAGTCAAGTTAGAAAGGGTATCAGACATCAGGCCTTGACCATGCCCCACACCGAATCCCTCAAGCAAAGGAAGGAAGAGTGTGCTAATTCCAAAAAGGTTTCGAACATCGTACTTTGACAAGGAGGCTTACACCTTGTCTTATCAAAATGCTAAGTAAGGAAAGTGGTATGGAGGAACCTCGACCCCCAAAAAAGGTTTCGACATCATAGGTCAACTTTGAGATTTATACCTTAACAGTTTGGCAAGGCAAGCAATTAGTATGAAGAAATCCCAAAAGCTGACACTCAAAAGAGTTAGGGTTTGTGAGTTAAGTGTTTGGGTTTTGTAGTTTGATAAGAAGGCTTTATGCCTTATTGAAGGGAAGGTAAGTGGTAAGAAGTAAGGTCAAACCCTGACACCTGAAAAGGTTTCAAAGTTTGGGGTTCGGCGCTAAGGCTTATGCCCTAACATGTAATAAAGAAAGGAGTATGAGGTAACCCCGAACCGTGACACCCCAAATGGCTTTAGTGTTGTGGTTTTGACCTTAAGGTTCATGACTTAACCCTTTGTTAAGTTTGCAATAGGAAGAAACCCTAAACCCCAACAGCTGAGACGTTATTGGTGTTCGTAGGAAGAGGATTATGCCTTAGCAGATTGTCAAGTAGTCAGTAAGAGGGAAACTCGAAGGCTGACACTCGAAAGAGTTAAGTTTTTTTATGCTCACAAAGGTTGTTTTAGACATCATGAGTCAGTAGGTTGGCTTACACCTTAACACAAAGGAATGAAAGCGATAAGGTGGAAGAGAGAACTCTTCCATCTGAAAAACTCATGCATGTTTCAGAGGTTGGTGGGGAGGGTTGCAAAGGAGTAAAGGCAAGCTAAACAATAATGGGTAAGGCCAATGGTTGAACCTTGATAGGTGCAAAGAGCATCAAACATGTGTGTTTGAACCTACTTTTTAAGCTTGGCTATGCACTTCAATGATGAGGCAAGAGGAGTTAGCAACCCCCAACAACTTAAAGCATTGTTCAGAGTTTCGCATTTTGGTGTTCAAGGGTTAGTGTGTTGGGATTGCGATGGTGCACAAGAAGCAAAATAAAGGGTAAGGTCGGTGGTAGAACTCCAATCACAAGTTTGGAGATTATAGTGGTTTACACTTTTATGGACATCCTGATTTTTGTTGAAATCACATATTTTTAGAAAATATAATGATTTAAGCCTTGAAAAGTTTCATTTAAAGGATTCCAATTGAAGAGGTTTTGATCAAACCACCTTAGATCAAACCCCCTTGGATATAACATTGCTAGTGTTAAACCATACCTATAACAGAGTCTCCTTTACACCTATCAAAATGCTAATAAAAAACCACTTTTGGTTTACCTTTTGGGGGATCAAATGAATTCATTTAAAATTTATTTTTTGTAAGTATGTAGTCCTTATTATAAGCTTCCCAAAAACTATAATTTTAAATATATTTAATTTTATTATTATCTTTTTTTTTTAATTTCTTGTGAATGTAGGTTTTTCATCAAAAATCAAGCTCTTTGTTCTACACATGTGAAAAAATAGTAGATTACCAAAAAAAAGCTGGAAAATATCTATGCACTTGATATTGATGTCTTTGATCCAAAATTTGATACATACAAAAAGTTATGTTAGTGTAGACACGTAAAATGTACATACACTGATCTGATCTACTAACATCTCTTCATCTGAATTATCCCTCTATCTAACCATTTAATAAAATAGCCTTATTTGATTAAATTCGTCATAATTCCCCTTTTAATTAAATAAATCCCTCGATTTAATTAAATCATTGTCTATGTGTAATTAGCTAGGTCATTTCATCTTCCTATCTTTATTTAATTAAATAATCCATATTATTTGATTAAATCTCAAAAGTTCATCTAATTAAATTAAATAAATCAAAAATTTATCTAATTTAATCTAACATCACCCTTTGGTTAAATAAATCAAAAATATTTATTTAACTAAGTCTAAATCATTCTTTTCTCATTTTGAGTTATTTAAATCCTAAAATCTAAGTCAAAATGGTCAAATCAACTAACATCATTTAAATTAATCAAATCATGATCAATGCTAATTCTAATCACTCAAATCCTCTAGATTTTGCAACTTGCACATGAAAATCATTTAGTTGATTTATAAATCATCTATTTTCATTTCAAAATGGCATCAAAAAGGGAATATTCCTCCAAGTTTGAAATCTCCCCCCAAATAGACTTGTCCATCCAACAAAGCATTTAAAGCTCTTACATTGTCTCTTACATGTCTCCCACTTGGCATTTAACTCATCTTTCATCCCCCCTAAACATATCATCTCATCAAATTCAAATTTCAAACTTGCACATTGATCAAAATGTGCTCAAGCTTCCTCCATTCACATGTTGACAAGTGGCACCTTGCCATTGGTTGAATGTTAGTCCCACATTGCTCTATTTTGATCATCTCTTCAAATTAGCATTCTATAAATGAAGAGCTCCTCTCCTCATTTGATCATCCACAATTTGAGTAAAGTTACCATGCTCAAATCATTAGCAATCCTCATCCATTATCATTGAATCCTAGCTAGGTTATGTAGGTTTTTAGCTTGAAGCACTCAATCTTCATCAACAAAGTGGATCACTCATCAACACTCTTCATCACACATCAATCTTGCATCATAGGAGTTGGGAAAGGGCCAAATTTCCACATCAAATCGGCACCAATTCCCCCATGGGATAGTGGTTTGATTGTTTTGAATAAGATTTGATAGTTTTCATTTGAATTCTTTTCCTATTTCTTGTTCATTTCATTTAAATGGATCCTATGGGGAATGATTGTTTTAGACTTGTTTATGGACTAACCTTGTGTTGTTTACTCATGTTTATGTAGGTCTAGATCAAGCATTCACAGTTAGCAAGTAAACCTTGTCTAAATTGTAACTAGTTTGACTTCAAAACTTAATTAAGAAAAATATTTAATTAAACACTATGAAACTAATTGCATGCACTAGATATTGGAGTTACAAATCCAAATTCGAAAAAATTAGAATTTTAACCTTCATAGAAAAAATTTGTGTTAGCAAGTACAAGTCACTCTCTAAAAATGGTGTTTACTGTTAAAAAATAGTTATCGGAGGAGATGGAAAAAGAAATGCAATTTGATTTCAATTTTTTTTTAAATATATTTAGAATCTACAGAAAAAAATGTCACAAATCACTAATTTTCATCATCTTCAAATTCCTCACATTTTAGCAGCTATAGGTGTTCGAAAGTAAAGGAAAAGTCCAAAATGTTCATTTCAATGTCAAGTTTGGCCAAAAAGTGTAAACCAGTATTGTGGGATCACCCCGATGTCAACAGGTATAAAGAGGATCATACATCACGATTCGGTCTTGTTTCTTGAGACCTTCAAAGTATGTTGGTCATAAGGTAGAAGGTAGAGGGTAAGGCCGAAGGCTGATCCCCGATAGGTGTAAGAAGCTTTAGAGCTAGCAGTTCAGGATTGCTTCTAAGGCCTTTCTATGCATGCCAAGCATGTGGTAGGGAGGATACCCAACACCTAAACCTTGAAGGTTGATAAGCTTAAGGTCAGAAAAAAGGAGTAATCCCGCAATCCCGTGTATGCTTGTGTTGACTTGGTTGACCAATGTGGGATGCGAGATAGTGACACATGGAAAGTATTGTGTTGCACCTGATTCACACCATTGTTATGAATCAATAGTGATCTACTACTGAAATTTAAATTAGGTCAAATCAGACAATGGTACTTTAAAGAAAGGTAGGTATTTGTGTGGTGCTTATTGCAAGAACAAGTTGCAATATCAATGGTCTGTTCCCAAGGGATATGGTGTCAGCAGACTAGAAAAGCGAGCTAGGGCACATAAAATGTGATGTTAGCTCTAGGCAACATTCTTGCAAAGGAATGAAGGAAATAGATGCCACCATTAATGGGAAGGTTGGTTAAGTAAGACTAAGGAGATCGGGCAATGAAGGAGGACATTTAATGCAAAATAAACCCTAGATGGTGGGATGCAAAAGAATGGAAAGTGGAAGGAATATGGTGAGAGGGCACGTCGGGAGGAGGAGAAAGCTTGTCAATGAAGAAAAGAAATGAAGGGTGGCAAGAAAGAACACTTCTCTCCAAGCGGAAAATGGGAAGAAGGGAGTCATACAACCATTTGAGGGGGATGCAATGACTGAAATTTGGGATGGGTGTTTTTCATGGAGGTAATTTAAGAATCGTTGAGCCGAAGAACAAGCTCAAAACACCATCTCAGGCATTGTTTAGTATTTATGCAGGTATGGGGGTCTATCTTGTAACTAGTTTTAAAGAATACCCACTTGTAATATTTGTGTGGGTAGATGCATTTTCATATTGGACCATATTGTGGGTATGGAGAGTGCTAGTTGTGTGTTGGTTGTGCTTTTTGTGTATTGTTGTTGATAGGAGTAATAGTTGGTAGTTTTGTGTATACCCAAATTAGATCATTGGGTGTTTGGGTCTATGTTTGAAATTCTTGCCTCCTTCGACCATACCATTGGTCTCATGTGAAAACCCATTTTTCAAAATCCATTATATGGTGATTTATATGTTATTTCTAAACGAATAGAACCTAGGATCCTACTTCTTATTCTTTAACACTAGCAACCGTAATTTCTATTTATATATATTTGTATTTGATACATAATAACTGGTGTGAATCATGGGTGTTAAAATGCTTCATTTAGCGAGATTTAAGTGTCACACTCATGACATTCTATGATAGTTACTTATAAAAAAATGGCATTGTGATACCATTTTATATTATCAAAATAGAATCCTCGATTTCATCATCATGGGGCTAAAATATTTCTTGCTCGAGGGTTTGGCTAGAGCTCACAAAGCTTCATGATGCCAATATGGTCAAGAGGAGAGCAAGTTTGATTCTTTAGGTTGTCTTATTGTTCTAAATTATCTTGTGGTCATAAATGGCCATCAAACTTTTCACTTAACTATAATTGTAGCCATGAAGTGTAGTAGATATTAAGTGTAGACATTAAATGGTCGTGTAAGCATGATGTGCTTTGTTATGTATAAAATTTCCCTTAAAACGCAGCTGACGGTGGAACTATCTAGGGTAAGAGGACCCTAGAAAGGGTTGCGTACCCACTCTTATATTCTCTAATTAATGGATTGGAGGTATAGGATATTTTTGTGTAAAGCATTGAGGTTAGCATATTTCTGTGTTTTTGGATTATGAGGGTGACCAAGGTAGAGTGGTATTTGAACCTAAGGGTTATACTCCTTGTGTTAGTCAACCAAGTGTATGAAGGTTGAATTTCCTAGAAAGATTCATTATGTTGATTGTTTTGTTAACCTTTCACCCTTTAATATTATTGATGTTATATGGTGATCTTTGTATGGTTGGATTAGGACCATGACTTCAATTATAATTATCTATTCAAGATATTTTTTGGTTACCCTCATCCTAGAACTAATCTTGATTATCTATTTTGGCAAGTGGCCCTTGAGGGGTGTTGTAATTGAGATTGTTAACCACTCCTTGTAGTAGAAGGAGCCCTTATAGATTTATCATTGTTATTCATTCTTAGTACTTACTACCATTGTGAGTTGTGGTTATTTAAACCTAGGTGAAATGTGTGATTGTCGGTCAATCAAATATGAGTTGGGTGAACTCAAGTTATTGAACTATGGTTCCTCTATGAAATATATACGTAGGCAAGGCCATTAGAGATGAGCCCCCGAGGAATTAGGTCTATCCCCTAAGGTTTACTCTTCTCCCTTTCTTTGATTTAAAATTGATACATTGTATTGTCATATCTTGTTACTTGAATTAAGTTGTGATGAATGATGAGTTATAGAGCTAATCAAGCCTACCTTGGTGATGCAGATTCCATGTCTCTACTTGAGAACCTATTAGGATTACCTAAGCAAATGAGTTACTTAACTAACTATTATAATTTTTATTTGGGAAAATGTTGTTATGCTTTTAATGAAATGTGCTTTGGAAACAATTTTTTGTGAGTTAGTCATGTGTAGTAATCGAAATTTGAAATTTATGTTTTTCCCTTAACTGTATTTTATTGCAAATTTTTGGGCATGACACTTAATTTATAGACAACATAGGACATATGAATTTATAACATATAATATGCACTCAATTTATTTTATCTTCTTGCAATACCTTTGAGAATCCCCTAGAGCATAGGCATTCTCTTAGTCATCGCCACATGTATTCTAAGAATGTTACATAGTCATGTGCTTTATCACATGTAATTTAGTAACTATTCAAATAAATATGTGTTAGTGAATGCTCAACCAAATTCCTTGTGGTTGAAAATATATAAAGACTATAATTAGACAAATATCCATGCTAAAACACAATATTTAAAAATTGTTGAAACCTACTACAACTCACATCTTATTCTCTATAAGTTTAATTTTTTTAAATAAAAAAATCAACATGAACTTAACTTGCACACCATCATCCTGCACACAATAATTCTCTATAGGTGAACAACACACCATAGTTCCAAAATTCTCACTCTTAATATTTAACATAGTATATATTGAGAAGACAACCTCATGCATGATAAAGGAATAAAAACATTCCATCCATGTACCAAAAATTAGTAGTAATTATATAATTTTTCAAGGACTCAATAATATTACTTGATTTTCAATTTTCTCCATCTAAGCCTTGTCTCAAATATTTCCCCAAAAAATTATTTTGCACATATACATGTTTATTTTTAGCATGGAAAAAAAGATTTCTAGGTACAAAAAACACTCCAACTATCAAAATTTAACAACCATGAATCTTAATATGAATACTATTACAAAGTATTTATCTATCACACAGCTTCCTTGCAAGCATGTGTTGCAACCATTTAGTTTCTTTAGTAGTAGAAAACACAATTTTATTATTAGTACTAGTTGTATGACCTGGAAAATGATTAGGGAAAAGAATAACAAGCGGTAAATAATTGAAATCCATAATCAAATTTAACAAAAGATCATATTAATGAAGAGTAAAAGAATCACATAAAACAAAAACCATAAAACTTGTGTGAATTCTTCGCTTTGCTCCATTTTTCTCCTCTCTTCACCTTGGAGAATGGTTTTATAGTATTTTCTCTCACATTTTTAGTAACACGATATCATAAAAGCATTGATAATATGAGTATTATTTCTTCACAATGATTTAGGAGAGAGAGAGATGTTAAGAAGGCTGAATTTATAGATTTTCGGTGACACCGATCAATGGTCAAGATCTAAGGGGAGAATAAAAAGATCAATGGTTCAAAATTGATGAGAGGAACTAAGAGGGAGTTAACTGATCTCTTGATTGTAGCTAAATTATCGTATGAACCAATTAAGAGGACTGATTGTAGTGATAACCAATTAGTAGATAAAATTAATTTCTTAGTGAATTGACTTATCAACAAACTTGGAGTGGGTGGGAGTGAAGTGGATATAATTTAAATTTGGGCTAAGAGTAAGTCTCAATCAACTGATGAGGTGGAAATACATGGGTTATTAATAATTAAATGGATTTAATCACATGTGCAAGGTGGGAATAAATAAATAAGATAAATGACTTTATTTATTTTGGATAATGTTGAGAAATAATTAGATAAATTAAATAATTAAAAGTAATTATATAATTTGAGAAGTAGGAATTAGATAATGAAATAATTAAATAATAATTAATTATTTAATTAAACTTTAGGAAAGAAGAATAAGTAGTAATTTAATTAAACAATGTTAATTATTTAATCAATATAGACAAATATTGGTGAAATAGATAATTTAATTAAATAGTTCAAAATTATTTAATTAAAGTGGAATTAAGAGGAAATTAAAATTAAAAATATTTAAATAATTATAAAAATCATTTAATTATCTTAATGAAGTGAAAATGATTATTAATTTATTAAATTAATGAAATAATTTAATTAAATATAGAAGATGAATTAGGTAAGTCAGATGACCGAAAATGACATGTTTTGGAAGAAATACATTAGTCAAATTTAAGTGTACATTTTGCCCCTCTTTGAGACAATGCATTTTTGTAGCATTGTTTCAAAGAAAGTATAAAAAATTGGTGGCATAACCTGGTTTGCCCGAATGAATGATAATGGAGTTGGGATGAAAACCATGTATCCACCATTACTACAAAGAACATCGATCCAAAATGTGTTGTTACAACTTGTAGAGGAAAAATTACTCTACAAGGAGTCACATCTAGAACCCCTGCTATGCCATAATACAATATTATGGACCAATTAGGTAAAACACTCGCAAATATATCTATCCTAGAGATCTTGTGCATATCTCCAATCTATAAAGACATCTTAGACAAAGCTCTTAGGGAATCATTAGTACTTACAGATCTAAATGTGGACCAATTTCAAGCCATGGTTGGGAATCTCGCCTCTACCCATCATCTAACCTTTTCTAACAAAGATATGACATCCCATTTTCCTAGACATAACAATTCCCTCTACTTAGAAATATTTTTCTATAAGCACAAAATAAAATTAGTCCTAATAGATGATGGTGTAGGTTTGAACATCTGCCCCTTAAAACTGGTGAAAATATTAGGACTTTGAGGAGGTTATATATCCAAACAAGAAGATAGAGATCAAAGCTTATGATTATGTTGAATGACCTTCTAAAAGGACCATCATCCTTCTTATCTGAGTAGGACTAGTAATTAAGGATAAAGTGTACCAAGTGATAGATCTCAAAATTTTGTACAATGTACTTCTTGGTCGCCCATGGTACATGTCATGTAGGTCGTACCATCAACTTTTCACAAGTTTCTAAAGTTCTGCCATAATAGAAACAAAGTAATAATTCCAAAATATCTTAAACTTTCCCATACTATAGCAACTTGAGGGATACACCATGCTTCGTGTTCCTAAAAATGCCAAAGCATCCTCCTCTAAGTCCTACATTAATCCACTAGAACTAACTAAGACATTCACTCAATCCACAATTGTTCTTGAAGTCAAGATTCAGGTCAAGGATAAGTGGTGTGGGGAATATAACATGACATAGTCTATCTGTCTTGGTCATCTTCCATCATCACCCAAGTCATATAGGAAATTGATCAAATCACAAGAAGTTTCTAACATGATAATCAAATGAGATCCAACCACATTAAATTATGGATGGGGTGAACTTGTGATGCAGAGGGTCAGGGATCTCAAAAATTCCACAAAGAATTAAAGATTAACAAGCTTTGCTCTTCAATTTATCAACTAGTCTCCAACTTGGAAATAGGGTCTTCACCTTGCAACTAAGGATGTTCTGCCTCCCCTTGTGACTTTCAATCACTGAGATGAATTCACCAGACCTTAAATGAACTTGATTCAAATGGGTTTCAAGCCCTAACCCTCCATTTTGTACAAAACTCCCTTTTTGCTGCTCAACCAGTCCTATTAGCCCTATTAGGCCTTTGGCGATGGACTATTGTCTTTTCCCTCAAAATTTGCACTCTAACCTCCAACTTAATGATTGTATCAGGTGTGTTTCATGATGGTTAATAACATATCAACCCACTTGCACCACTTGTTTCAGACTTTCTTACTTCTAGCCCTGCTGTTTCCTTAAAATTAGGCCTAATTAGCCCTATTTAACAAAGCAACTCCTCTTCAAATTTGTCTCCTGGTCTTGAAACTTTCAACAGTCTTCTAAAACATTCCCAAATCAAAGATTCTCACACTTTTAAACTTCTAGGATGCTCACAACATGCCCAACTACAAAACCCTCACTAATTTGGCTTAAAACTAGGGCTTTTGGTTTTTAGGGTTTCCTATCACTTCCAAGACTTGGTTTTTGACTTTCCACCATTCATTCATCAATGTTCAACTATTGCAATTCAAAAATGTGTCTCTTGTTAAGGCAATTTGCTCACTGCTATACCCTAGGGTCAACTTTCTTCCCTCTTCCTTTGCCAACTCACTGTGCACAGTCAATTTTCCACCTTTCCTGCATATTTAGTTGTTAGTTTCAGTTTGCACAAGTTATATTAGATCCATTTCATAGGATTCCAGTCATACATCCCTTGAAATGGATCATTCTTTCATTGGAAGACCCTCAAAACAGTCTATTTCAGCCTTTTCCTGTAGACAGTCAGCAAGAACACGTGCTAAAATTGATTTTTAAGAACTTTCAGAGCGTTCAACAATTTGAAAACATGGAATTTATAATGCTTTGGCCTTCAAATTAATGAAACTTCAAAAAGAACTCAATAGATTGCAAAAACACAAGAGAAAAAATGCAAAAAACAGTGATTTTCTGCCCTTTCTTGGAAACAGTCTGTACAATGTCCTTCAATCCTTCATCAAATCCCGTACAATGGAATTCCCTGGGGTTATAGGCCAACTAAAAAACTGTTCCAACCAACAAAAGTCGGTTCACAACTCACTAAAGCCAATTAAGCCCCTAAACTCACTTTCCCGCCCAAACAAAATTTGAAATTTTGAAATAACAATCTTAAAATATATTAATTTGCATCAACTAAAGACCATTGGATATTTAATATCCAAGCTTATTTAACCTATCTAAAGCCTAAGAACATTTAATCAAATCCCTTAAAACATACTTTGCCCCTTACATTGCATTTTGACTAGATTCCTTATCAGGAATCTTGAAACCTTTAACACTTTTAGCACACTCATTCAATTCAAATGCCATTATAGGCTTCAACACATTATAATTAATGCTCTGACATGCTTGGAAGGTCCTCCTGACCCCTGCTCCCTCCTGACTCTTGGAGTGTTCCCTGAAGCTCCTGGGTGCTCCTGCACCATTCTCCCTAGGAAAGGAAGAACTCTTGTCCCAAGAAGTGTCCCATGTGTTGCCACTAAGAAACCTCTTGCTCATATGTGCTTTCATCTTCCAATGAGAAGGCAGGTAGTCCCCTAAAGTTACTATTTTTCTCTTCTTCCATTCTGCATCCTTGACAGAATCAAAACAAAGATTAGTATGTCCTCTTTGCTGCTTGAAAACAGTGAATTCTTGTGTCCTATTGCTGCCCTCATTCCAATGCCTCCTTTGTGGAAGAACTATAACACTATTACCCTCATTGATAGGGCATTCAATGCTACCAATCTTGATAGTATTCAGATCCCACAAGGACTGATTTGATGGACTATCCACCACATAACCCTGCTGCAACTCACCACTTTTCAGTTTGCCAATGCCTTCCCCTGTTTCACCCTGCTTATTCACCTGCAAACTCTTCTCAAAACAGATTACAAAACTATCATTATTCTGCTCCAAAGGTAAAGGAACCAACTGATATTTAACATCTCCCTTGTGAACCAAATAGGTGTTAAGAAACCCATCATGCAAAGTTCTTCTCATATACTGCCATGGCCTTCCCAAGATGATATGACCACAAGTCATAGGAATAACATCACAAAGCACCCTATCATGATATGAACCAATTGAGAAATCAACAAAAGCTCTCTTACCAATCTCTACATGCTGTCCTTGAGTTACCCAAGTGGCCTTGTAGGGAGTAGGGTGATCAAAAGTTTCAATCCCTAGCTTGGTTACCATATCAACTGAAACTAAATTGCTATGTGACCCTGAATCTATAAGCAACCTGCATATCTTACCATGACTGAGACAATTTGTTTTGAAAATGGTTACCTTTGGTTCTTGATGAAGTCTTTCTCCTTGCTTGATCATGAGAAACTCACCATCAGTCACAGGGTCTGCCATGAGTGTTCTTGGTTCCTCCTTCTTATCTTCTTCTTCTTGCACCAAGGTAGCTCTCCTTTCCCTGCCTTTATCAGCTTGTTCCCACTTAGGACATTTGAAGGAAGGATGCCCTGGTTCATTGCAATTAAAACATCTGCCTGTGAATGGTCCTCTACCTTGTCCAAATCTGCCTCCTCCTCTTGGAGTGTATCCACCTCTTTGATCAGAAAATATCTCCTTACCCCTGTCATTGCTACTTTTATCATTACTGCCTTGACCTTGCTCTCTATTACCTCTGCCCCTATTTGAACTGCCTCCTCTTCCACCATTGCTTGATCTTTCTTGCTTCCTTTTCACCTTTTCTTCTGCTCTAATGGCCAACTGAAAACATTCTCCTAATGTCCTTGGCAATTGTAAACCAATCTCATCTTGCAGATTGTACCTCAAGCCATTGATGTACCTGGCTATTTTCTCATCCTCTTCCTCATAACCTCCTCTAATACTAAGCTTGTGAAATTGTTCAGTATAGGACATCACATCCAAGTCCTTTTGCTTTAAATTCTGCCTCATTCTTTTCACATGAATGGTATAATCAGATGGTAAAAACTGCTCCTTGACCAAACTCTTCATTCTTGCCCATGTAGAGACCTTTGCCAATCCTCTAGCCATCCTATCATTCTGGAAACTTGTCCACCATGTCAATGCTGTGCCTCTCAACTTGGTTTTAGCAAACTTGACTTTCCTTTCTTCATCCATCTCCTCAAATTCAAAGTAGTTTTCCATGGCATCAAGCCATCCCAATACCTCTTCACTATCCATCTTCCCTTGATAGATAGGTAAGTCAATGTGACTCTTCCCTCCATGACCCTGTACTGCCTTCAATAACCTCACTAACCTCCTTTCTTCAAGGTCCTCTGTATCATCAGCTTGCTGTTCCTGGTTTGCCCTCACATGCTCTTCATCCTCTTCATTGTTTTCTTGGTCTTCTTGGTCTTCTCTCCTCCTACTCCTCTCAAGGTTATTGATCCTTGCTTGCATAGTGTCTCTTTCTCTTCTCCATAGCCTTTCCTCTCTTGCTCTTGCTGTTTCTTGTTCCCTTCTTTCTCTTCTCTCCCTCTCCAAGATCTCCTTCAACTCTTCCAACTCTCTTGCCAATTGATTTTTTGGTGCCATTGTTGTTTCTCCAGTCCCTCAAGGACCTACTCACTGCTCTGATACCACTCTGATGCAGAGGGTCAGGGATCTCAAAAATTCCACAAAGAATTAAAGATTAACAAGCTTTGCTCTTCAATTTATCAACTAGTCTCCAACTTGGAAATAGGGTCTTCACCTTGCAACTAAGGATGTTCTGCCTCCCCTTGTGACTTTCAATCACTGAGATGAATTCACCAGACCTTAAATGAACTTGATTCAAATGGGTTTCAAGCCCTAACCCTCCATTTTGTACAAAACTCCCTTTTTGCTGCTCAACCAGTCCTATTAGCCCTATTAGGCCTTTGGCGATGGACTATTGTCTTTTCCCTCAAAATTTGCACTCTAACCTCCAACTTAATGATTGTATCAGGTGTGTTTCATGATGGTTAATAACATATCAACCCACTTGCACCACTTGTTTCAGACTTTCTTACTTCTAGCCCTGCTGTTTCCTTAAAATTAGGCCTAATTAGCCCTATTTAACAAAGCAACTCCTCTTCAAATTTGTCTCCTGGTCTTGAAACTTTCAACAGTCTTCTAAAACATTCCCAAATCAAAGATTCTCACACTTTTAAACTTCTAGGATGCTCACAACATGCCCAACTACAAAACCCTCACTAATTTGGCTTAAAACTAGGGCTTTTGGTTTTTAGGGTTTCCTATCACTTCCAAGACTTGGTTTTTGACTTTCCACCATTCATTCATCAATGTTCAACTATTGCAATTCAAAAATGTGTCTCTTGTTAAGGCAGTTTGCTCACTGCTATACCCTAGGGTCAACTTTCTTCCCTCTTCCTTTGCCAACTCACTGTGCACAGTCAATTTTCCACCTTTCCTGCATATTTAGTTGTTAGTTTCAGTTTGTACAAGTTATATTAGATCCATTTCATAGGATTCCAGTCATACATCCCTTGAAATGGATCATTCTTTCATTGGAAGACCCTCAAAACAGTCTATTTCAGCCTTTTCCTGTAGACAGTCAGCAAGAACACGTGCTAAAATTGATTTTTAAGAACTTTCAGAGCATTCAACAATTTGAAAACATGGAATTTATAATTCTTTGGCCTTCACATTAATGAAACTTCAAAAAGAACTCAATAGATTGCAAAAACACAAGAGAAAAATGCAAAAAACAGTGATTTTCTGCCCTTTCTTGGAAACAGTCCGTACAATGTCCTTCAATCCTTCATCAAATCCCGTACAATGGAATTCCCTGGGGTTATAGGCCAACTACAAAACTGTTCCAACCAACAAAAGTCGGTTCACAACTCACTAAAGCCAATTAAGCCCCTAAACTCACTTTCCCGCCCAAACAAAATTTGAAATTTTGAAATAACAATCTTAAAATATATTAATTTGCATCAACTAAAGACCATTGGATATTTAATATCCAAGCTTATTTAACCTATCTAAAGCCTAAGAACATTTAATCAAATCCCTTAAAACATACTTTTCCCCTTACATTGCATTTTGACTGGATTCCTTATCAGGAATCTTGAAACCTTTAACACTTTTAGCACACTCATTCAATTCAAATGCCATTATAGGCTTCAACACATTATAATTAATGCTCTGACATGCTTGGAAGGTCCTCCTGACCCCTGCTCCCTCCTGACTCTTGGAGTGTTCCCTGAAGCTCCTGGGTGCTCCTGCACCAACTTGATAAGGAATCCATTGAAGAAGACATATCAAAGTGGATTTACAAAGACAAAGAAGAGATTTCCATACTTGTAGTTCAAAAGTATACCAAAAGATTTCAAATTATGGAACACATGGGGTATAATGTTCACAGTGGACTTAGTTCACAAAAACAAGAGATGATGGAGCCTATCTCAATAAATTTTAAGCCACTCTTTAAAGGACTTGGGTTTGCGAAAATAGATACTGTGTCCTCAAATATTAAAATTATCCATGTGGAAATAGATAAAACTCCTTCCATTGTTAAGTTGTCTAATGAGGATACTTTCAATGACTCTTTCAAGTGTATCACCGACCTATTCCAATATCATAACCTTTTCACCATACCTTATTTATCTTTTGATCCTTCATCCTTTGACAACAACCTCTTGCTTGTCTATCCCTAACTCATTAATTAGGACCTACGAGATCCACCTGGAATAGACACATTCCAAAATTATGAGGCTATCATTGATTTTTCAGGACTTTGAGATGGGATAGCCTTAGGAGATAATAGATTTGGTTTTATCATTGATATTGACACAATGGTATACTTTGGGGAGGATTCCAAACCTTCTATTCATAAAAATATAAAATTCATAAATAGGTCCCTTGGTGAAAACTGCCATATGACACTTTCATACCACAAAATAGGAAAAACAAAGGATGTATCCGAGGGTGAAAACCTTTCTAAGGTACCCAAGGATAAAAGGTTTGAAAATATCCCCATGAATCAAGAGATATCTCTAGTGCTTATAAAAAAACCTAAGGAAGCAAAAATCAATACCACCAATAGTATTAGGATCACATACTTTGTATCTTTTCTATCTGAGAAGGAAAGAGTTAATTTCATGAAACTCTTCTAAAATAGACAAGATAAATTCACATGGTCCTATGCAAACATGCCAAGATTGGACCCCAATCTATTGCTACATCATCTAATAGTAACACTAGGAAAAAAACTAGTAAAGAAGAAGTTACACAAAATGCACTCCCAAATAGCATTGTTAATCAAAGAAGAACTTTAAAAGTTATTAGATGTGGGTTTTATTAGACCAATAAACTATCTCAAGTGGATATTGAACTTGTTACTTGTCACTAAACCCATTGGGGGCATCAAAATATGCAAATATTTTAGAGATCTAAACAAGGCATGTCCCAAAAATGACTTTCCTCTACCTAATATAGATATGATCCATGGAATTGATAGCAGGCATGAAATGTTATCTTTAATGGATGGATTCTCATGATACAACTTTATTCACATTTCTCCCAAAGATCAACATAAAACAACATTCCCCTATCCATGAGGAACATTTTACTAGAATGCCATGCCCTTCGGCCTCAAAAATATTGGAGCTACCTGTAAGGAAGCTAACGTAGCAAAACAACTTCCTACACTAATCTTGATAGGAGAATAATGCAAAAAACTTTATAGAACTTTAATAGTTACAAAAAATTAAACATAAATAAACACAAATATCATGCATACCACAACATAGTGATTTACTTGGGGGAAACCCTTCCAGGAGAAAAACCCCACAGTCCAAAAGCGGCCCAATATATTATTCATAAATCACAAAGATTACAATATACTTGCAAAGAAAGCTTCTCGCAAGAGTATCACCACTCATAGATCCAAAGGCAACACAACTACTATCAGATTCTCAAAATACATTGCAATACACAGCCATAATACAACACCCTCATAAAATAGGGTTTCTTTCTAGGGAAATTCAAGCCAAAAAATATTGACCATCAAAAATAAGACCTAATGAAAAATGGTCCATATTTACAATAATAAAATATACATAAAATGTGGCTTCCGGGGGCACTGCCCCCGAACCCCTGTTGAGGCATGTTTCCCCTAGATCCCCAACTAGGGGGGATGAGCCCCCTTGAACCCCCGTATGGGGGGTACCCCCTGCAACCCCCTTGCATTGATGTATCAATAGTACCTTATATATTTTCAAGGTTGAGACACATTTTCTCAACAAATCTCCCACTTGTTGAATACCTTGCAAGGGAAACATGAGGGTGTAAAAACATCATCTCTTAATTGCTAGGGGTCGAGAGGCCCATAGTCTCTGAACACCATTTGAACTTATTTGTGCTCATAAGATTTGATAGAGAATCAACATCATTCATCAAAGTCTCTATCTTAATCAACTTCACCCTGCCATCTTCAACCATATCTCTAACAAAATGATACTATACATCAATGTGTTTGGTCCTGGCATGAAATGTTAGGTTCTTGGCTAGAAATATCACACTCTGACTATTGCAATAAATTGTCACTACACCCTATTTAATTCCAATATCTAAACACGGTCTCTTAAGGAAAATGGCTTCTTTACAAGCATGAGTAGCTACCATATACTCTGCTTCAGTAGTGGAAAAAGAAACCATAGCCTGTCGCTTACTCATTGAACTAATTGCACCACCAAATAATGTAAACACATAAGCACTGGTGGATCTTCTACTATCAATATCACCTTCGCAATCTGAATCCACGTATCGATGAATATCAAGGGAAATCTCATATTTAGTCATATTACTATGATAACACAAGGAATAATCTGAGGTGTCACACAAATATCTGAAGACTCTTTTAACTGCATCCCAATGAACTCTACCAGGATTAGACATATATCTGGAAAGAACTCCCACTGCTTAGGAAATGTCTGGTCTAGTACAAACCATAACATACATCAAACTTCCAACTGCACTCTGGTAAGACACTCTGCTCATGTCTTGTTGGCAACACAAGGGTAGACAACTGAGAGGGGGGTGAATTAGTTGTCACATAAATTATACAAATTAAACTTATTCTCAGATCTGAAAAATTAACATGAAAGCATAAACCATCAACACATCAGAAACACACATAACACCAAGATTTTTTATGTGGAAACCCTGTTAGGGGAAAAACCATGGTGGAGGTTAGTCCACAAGATTATACCATGTTCAAAGTATAAAAGAAAATGGGGAATGCACATGCATTCAGGCACACTTCCTAGAGCTCACTACTCAAATACAATAAGGTTTACTGCCTAGAGGAAGACACACTATCTTATAGAAACATTTGGATTACATCCACAAGATTTTGAACTGAGAAAATAACATCTGCTAATACCTGATTACAGTTTTGGTTAAGCACATAAACATCTACTCACTCTTCTTCACACTTTTCTTCTACCTTTGAAAGATTAGAACATTATTCGCACACATAAATTGCACAAAATACTCACACACTTCACACACCACTCACACCATACCTTCAAATGGTATAAAAAATTGCTCATATATATCTGCAACTAAGGATAACATCTCCATGTCTGCTTGAACAAAATATAAAATATGTACAAACTGTTGGCCCAAAACATAAATAATTATCAATGTGAATCAACCAATGTCAGCCACAACATAGTGAAGACCCAAAACAACATCCTTTAACATGAAACACCTTAAAAAATTATGCCTCAAAGATCCACAACACACTACAATCACTGTGTCGGCCATGAACATGAAAAACATGAACACGCAAGAGAAAATCACCAATCACGAGCACAACGATCAATACGAATGCACAATACATATAGAGCATGATCTAGAAACATCCATGAGCATCATGAATCACCACAAAAGCATCCAAAACAACTCAAATTACTAGAATCACATTATCTTCTTTTAGGAGCACCAACTGGAGCAACAAAAAAATTGTCAGAACACATATACTCATAACTCGATCAAATTTTCATGTGGATCTCTGAAACTTAACATGGATAAACTAGATATACTAAAAAACAAACCCTTTAATCCACAACCCCTGATCATCATTAGATTGAGCTAGCCAACAGACTGAACTTCACTGCATCACTGACAACTTGCAACTTATTTCATTACAATTTTCTTAACATACTCGACATATATACCCTTAAATACATTAATTCCAATAGTGTTGACATCAATGAAAACCACATATCAGCAACATACAACATGTCTTCCATCTTTGATGAAGATGTTGGACAATCTGAAATAGATAAATTTGTTCCAACTGAAACAGGAACACACAATGATCTACAATCCCGCATATCAAACCTTTGTAAAATTGAATTGACATACTTAATTTGGCTAAGCCATAGCTTTTTGTTTACTCTATATCTTTTAATTTCCATCCCAAGAATGTGTTTATTTGCACCAAGATATTTCATTTCAAATTTAGTAGCAAGTTGAGATTTCAGTTTTGAAATCATACCTTTCCCTCTACCAATAAATAACATATCATCAACATATAATGCAATAAACAGGAAACAATCACCATTCATTTTATAATAAACAAAATGATTTCATTTAGAATGCTCAAATCCCAAACTCAATACATATGTATCAAATTTCTGGTACCACATCCTAGGACTCTGTTTTAGGCCATACAAATATTTCTTCAATTTGCAAACCAATTTACTTTACCTTTCACCACATAGTGCTCTAGTTGTGTCATATAAATATCCTCCTCCAAGTCACCAGGAAATAAATTTGTTTTCACATCCATTTGTTCAACCTCTAAATCATATGCAACAACAAGAGAAAGAAAAAATTTGATGGATTTTATTTTTGCAACAGGAGGAAATATCTCACCATAATCAACACCCTCAACTTGAGAGTAACCTTTTGAAAACAACCTTCCTTTGTGTTTCTCAATACTTCCATCTGAACCAATCTTTTTCTTGAACATCCATTTACAACTAACAAGTTTTCATCCTTCGAGCAATAGTGCAAGATCCCATGTATCATTCTTTTTCAAAGCTGTCATTTCTTCATCCATAGCAATCTTCTAGGATTTTGCATCATTCATACCTAGTGCCTCTTCTGCCGATCTGAGTTCATCCATGTTTGTATCCAAAGAAAAAATACATCTCCAATCATTAGGTGAACACCTTTCAGGTGGTTTTCTATGCCTTGTAGACCTAAAAACAACCTAAGTTGGAGGTTCTTCCTCCTCTTCTATAGATTCAGAGATAGATGAGCTCTCCTCAATTTCTTGTCTATCCATGGGCCTTGATTCAACTTTCTCAAGTGTAGAAGTAAATTGAATCACATCTTCTTGTTTACCTTGTTCTAGTTGCAATGTAATAGAAGAAGGCTTAGTTTCTCTAAAAATAACACTTCTACTATGTATTACCTTATGTGCAATAGGATCCCAAAACTTGTATCCTTTCACACCATAACTATATCTGATGAAGATACATTTCATAACATTGTTCTCCAAATTTTTTCACTTCTCCTTTGGCACATATGCATATGCCTTGCAACCAAAAACTCTAAGATGTCTTAATGAACGCTTATGACCCGACCATGCCTCTATAGGCATCTTATCAACAAGAGATGATGTAGGAGACATGTTAATCAAGTAACAAGCAGTGACAACAACTTCAACCCAAAACCTTTGTTCTAGACCAGCACCACTCAACATACTCCTAGCCTTCTCCATCAACGTCTTCTTCATTCTTTCTGCAACTCCATTTTGTTCTAGAGAATATGGAGTTTTCTTTTGTCTATGAATACCACAATCTTTACAGAATCTATCAAAATAATTAGAGAAAAATTCACTGTCATTATCAGTCCTCAAACATTTAATTTTCTTTCCAATCTACAACTCAACCATTGCTTTAAATTCTTTAAATCGATTGAAAATTTCAAATTTACTCTTTAAAAAATATACCCATGTCCTTCTACTATAATCATCAATAATTTAACATAATATATGGATTTACCAATTGAAGTAACATCTACAGGACCAAAAACATCATAATGATTAGGATTCAATACACCACAAGATTTATGAGAACTCAAGTAAAACCAAACACGGTTTTGTTTTCCATAAATGCAATGATCACATAAATCAAAATCAAGATTAGAATTAGACAAACCTTCAACGAGGTTTTTATTTTTCAAGGTCCTTAGACCCTTTTCTAAAATGTGGCCAATTGTCTCATGCCATAACATAGTTTTCTCTGCAGGTAACTTTGATTCAGAAGAAAGAGCACCCTTGGGTACCCAAAATCCATGACCATTTGTTGAAGGTGAAACCCTCACTTCTTCCACAAATATGCTTTTCACAAAAGTACTATTGCACTCAACAGTGCATGAATCAAGCTTATACAATGTGCCATATCTAACACCTCTAGCAATCACCATAGCACCTCTGATCATCTTGCATCCTGCATCAAAAAATACTCCATCTATTAGTTTTCTCATAGATAACAGATTTTGTGCTAATCCAAGGATATGCAACACACCAATAATCCATTTTATTCTACCATCAAGAAACCTAATTTTAACTTTACCACAGCCAACAATGTCTAAATGAGAATCATCACCCAGGTATACCTTACCTCCATCAAATTCTTCATATTTAGAAAAAAAATCTCTATTAAAGGTCATATGGAAAGATGCACCTGAGTCAATTAATCATGCATCATTACCTGCACAAGCTACCAAAGTTGCAATGAATGTGTCACCATCTTCCTTCTCGGACTCAGAATCATAATCAAATTTCTTTTTTTCTTCTTTTCATTCCTTATGAACATGTCCAAGCTTACCACAGTTCCAACAAATAACTTTGGACTTTCCAGGATATTTAGATCTCCCCTTGAACTTGGATTTATCACGTTTCTCATTCTTCTTGATTTTTTTTCTTAGGTCTTCCATGAACACTTAGGGCCTCCTTGGCATTGATACCTTCCTCCTCATATCTTTAGAAAGCAAAGAACCCAACACAGATTCAATCTTCAATATAACAAAAGTACTCCCAATAGCCATAACAAGAGAATCCCACGAATCAAGAAAAAAAACAAAGCAATATCTGACATTTTTTCTCCTCATCCATTTTGACACCAATTGATGCCAACTTAGCCACCAGCATATTGAATGCTTCCAGGTGGTCTGTAATTCTTCCACCCTCTTCCATTCTCAATGAATATAATTTCTTCCTCAAGAAAATATTGTTCACTAAATATTTGGCTTAATACATCTCACCAAGCTTCTTCCATAGTTTTTGTGTAGAGTTCTCTTCATGGAAATTGATTAAAATAGTCTTCCAAGCACAATTTGATTAGACCCTTGGATTTACAATCCATAACATCATACTAAGCATCCTAAGTAGGATCTATATGCATTGAAACATTCTCATCAACAACATCCCATAGATCTCGATCTATCAATAGATCATCCATCTTCAGCTTCCACATTTCAAAATTATTTCCAAAAATTTTATCCACCTCTATTCTCCCCAATGAACTTGTCATCTAAAAATTCCTGCAACAAGATCACAAAGCATCTTCTGCACAAGCTCCCACTCAAATCTGGATTAGTTCAAAAAACCCAACAACCCACAACTAAAACCAAAGGTGATAAGGCTCTGATACCACTTGTAAGGAAGCTAAGGTAACGAGACAACTTCCTACACTAATCTTGAGAGGAGAAAAAATGCAAAAACCTTTACAAAAATTTAATAGTTACAAAAACTTAAACATAAATAAACACAAATATCATGCATACCACAACATAGTGATTTACGTGGGGAAAACCCTTTCGAGAGAAAAACCCCACACTCCAAAAGCCTCCCAATATATTATTCATAAATCACAAAGATTACAATATACTTACAGAGCAAGTTTCTCACAAGAGTATCACCACTTAGAGATCCAGAGAAAACACGACCGCTATCAAACTCTCAAAATACATCACAATACACAGTTGTAATCCAATGCCCTCATCAAATAGGGTTTCCTTCTAGGGAAAGTCAAGCCTACAAAATATCGACTGTCTGATATAAGACCTAATGATGAATGGTCCAAATTTACAATAATAAAATATACATAAAATGTGGCTTTTGGGGGAACTTCCCCGAACCCCCACTGGGGCGTGCTGCCCCCAGACCCCTAGCCAGGGGGGATGAGCCCCCCAAACCCCTGCAGGGGGGTACCCCTTGCAACCCCCTCACATTGACGTATCAATAGTACCTTATATATTTGCAAGGTTCAGACACATTTTATCAACACTACCTACCGACAAGATATGACCACTATCTTCCATGACATGATGAATACCTTTATAGAGGATTATGTTGATGATATTCTAGAAAATCACTCACAAGAGATGGGAATCTAGATATAATTTCTAATATTTTTTATATACTAGAAAAGTTAAACCTTTGACTGAATCCTAAGAAGTGTGTCTTTGGGGTTACATTAGGAAAACTACTAGGGTATATTGTATCTAGAACAGGCATTGAGGTGGACCCAACAAAGGTCAAATCCATAATTGGCATGCCTCCTACCAATCTCAAACAACTGTGTAGCTTACAAGGAAAGCTTCAATCCATCACTGATTCATTTCACATCTAGCTAACAAGTGTCATTCCTTTGTGTACCTTTTGCATAAATGTGTTACCTTTAATTGGGATGAAAATTTTCAAAATTCATTTCAGCAGTTGAAAGATTATCTTGCATCTCCTCAAGTGTTAATGCCACCAGTCCAAGGCAAGCCTTTGTTATTATAATATCTATCACATCAATAACATGGGATGCTCTCCTCACTCAACATGATGCATTGGGTACAGAAAGGGTAGTCTATTATATTAGTTATTCTCTGGTTGGTTATGAACTTAATTATACACCTATGAGCATGCATGTTTAGTGGCTAAGATTTGTTATTTCTGGATTTTGATTGTGTTTGAGTTTTTTCATCATTTTTTTGGATCACACTCAGTGATCCATCATTAGGATGATAGAGAGTAAAAGGAAATGAGAAATGGTTAGATGCAGACCCAAATTGCTTAAAAGGAAGAGAGGTGAGAAGTTGAGGAGGGAATAGGGCACAAAAACCAAGAAGAGAGAGATAAGCCAAGATAAGTAAATTGAAAAAAAATTAAGAGGAAGAGAATGAGAGAGAAAAAACAAGAAATGCGATTTTTAAAACAAATAAGAAAGAGAAGAAAAGAATTAAAAATTGAAAACTAACAAAAGAGGACAACATAAAGAAAAAACTAATTGAGAAAAATCTAAAGGAAAAATATTTTGTCAATTAGTTTTTCTTTATGTTGTCCTCTTTCGTTAGTTTTCAATTTTTAATTATTTTCTTCTCTTTCTTATTTGTTTTAAAAATCGCATTTCTTGTTTTTTCTCTCTCATTCTCTTCCTCTCTTGATTTTTTTTTTCAATTTACTTATCTTGGCTTATCTCTCTCTTCTTGTTTTGTGTGCCCTATTCCCTCCTCAACTTCTCACCTCTCTTCCTTTTAAGCAATTTGGGTCTAAATCTAACCATTTCTCATTTCCTTTTTTCTCTATCATCTTGATGATGGATCATTGAGTGTGATCTGAAATGTTGATGAAAAAACTCAAACACAATCAAAATCCAGAAATAACAAATCTTAAGCATTATGGATTGTGGAAATCTCATAGCATTAATGTTTAGTGGTTGTTTTTTCCTCCCAAAAACTAATACATTACATGATAAACCATTAGAATAAACTCATTGCAAAAAAAATCCCCTTAAGTACCTATTGAGAAAGGCAACACTCGTAGGGAGACTGGCTAATTGGGTTATGATCTTGAGAAAATTTAACATTAAATATTTAGACATAAATGCCATCAAAGGGTAAGTAACCATAGACCAATTATCATATGCTCCTATGATAGAAGATCATCCACTAGTGTCAAATTTCCCACATGAAGGTATATTCACAGTAACCCCTACCCAAACATGGAAGATTTACTTTGATGAATCATACACTTAGCATGGATTAGGAGTAGGTATACTATTCATCACACCTCAAGGTGATTGTATACCAAAATTGTATCATTTGGTATTTCATGTACAAACAATATCGTTGAATATGAAGCATTACTCATAGGACTTAGGACAACAATACAATAGAAATTTAAGGAACTTCAAGTATATGGTGATTACTGGTTGGTTGTAAAACAAGTGAATGGTGAATATTAGACCACAGATGAAAAACTTTTACCCTATAAGAAAATGGTAGATAGTTTCAAATAATAATTTAGTGAAATCACATTTGAGTAGATTCCTAGATTAAGCAACAAAGTAATAAATGCCATAACAACCATTAGATCTCTCTTAGATATGCCCCACAATACCCAGTAGTGTGAATTCTTAGTGGAACAACTCTTGATCCCTACATTTGATGTCCCAGAGTGTGAGCTTGTGTGTGAAATCATTACTCTCAATTCTACCCATTACAATTACATATATGATTACCTCCATGAAAAATCTTTCCACCCAATTTATCTAACAATCAAAGAAAATATTTCATTAGATGATCATACTAATTCCTCATTTTAGGCTATAAACTCTATCAAAGGAGCTTTGGTGGTACTCTCCTTAGGTGTCTTAACTCAAAAGAAGCCAAAAAATATCTATAGGAGGTACATGACATATTTGTGGTTCACACTCTAGTGGTCCAAACCTGACAAA
>VDFB02019476.1:0-41088 GCA_007258455.2 Sequoia sempervirens
CTTATTCAGAGAAAACTACAGAGCTTCAGAGAAATTCATATTGTCTGAGATTCTTCAGTCTTTGTTTCCAGAGATCATTCATTAGCTGGGGCGCACCATATTTAGAGACATTGATATTGATTTGGGAGAAGTCCGTACCAAATTGTTTGCTGATCTGACAGGCCGTACTTGCACAGCAGGCCGTACATCCTTCAAGCACGTGTTCATTCATATTCAGAGAAACGCCTTCCATTCTTGTTTCTCAGTTGCAACAAAGGTGGCGCCTACCTTGCTGGAGTCTTTTGCAATCATCAGTTATAAGGAGAAAAGGACTATTTAATTCTGCCGTACAATTCTGTACCTTCAGCCGTACCAGCAAATTACCAGGTTTTTCTTCTATAAAATAATGTTATTCTTTGATGCATGTTTCTAGATCTCAATGTATTGTTGCCAGTTGAATCAATAAAAGCAACGCCTTCATTCTACAGTGTTTTCTCTTCGCATATTGAAGATCTAGTATTTTTAGAGGATTTATTATCATTTTCTAGAATAGCCGTACCCTTCATTTATTGCATGAAAAATCCAAAAATTGCAAAAAAACACAAAACACTCAAAAACGTCAGAAAAACTTAAAATATCAGTCAGAGCAGTATCAGAGGGAAACCTAGGGTTTCTACAATATGATTCAATTCAAAATTCTCTTTTCTTTCTTAAAGCCCTCTTCCTCTTTTTCGAGGATCATGCATAAAATTTCCAGATGACAGCAGTTTCCAAGGATTGCCACATGCCCAGTGAATTGTTGGTTTTGAGACAGAATTTCCAGAGCCCAATGTTCTCTCGGGCTGTTCATTCTTCAATATTTTTTTTTTGGAAAATTTTATATACAAAACTGAATTATATCCTTATTTTATGCTAACTCTAAGTTTTTATTTATGAAACCACAATATTCTATTTTATTTATCTTATTTTATTTTTAATCATATTTCTTTTAAAACAGAATCCTTTTTCCTTTTTGTTGCTCAAATAAAATGGAGATTAATAAAATAAAATAAGCCATATTATTTCACAATTTAATTAAACCATAATTTTAAATTTGCTATGCTAATCATTTTCACGCAATCACATTGTAAAAACGAACATGACCTAATGCAGCTACATGATTTAAGTGGTGTGTGCGTAACCGAGAGTTTCTCCTCTTTTACCCTGTCGAGAAGCTAACCTCCTTTTCCTCAATCACACTCTTGGCCTTCGATCACCTGCCACTCAAATGCACTCAGGCGTGCAAAACAAAAGTGTATTAGTAACCATTGTAGAAACAATAATTAACTCAACATTTCTATTTTATATGAATGCATTCATAATTCTTGAAAGAAACAATTATATTAAAGCATTGCTCTTAACACATATCATACTTCGTATATTAAATCTCATAAGGTCATGGTCAAACATTATCTAAATAAATCATGGTCAAGATAAGTCAATGGTCAAAATAAGTCATGATCAAAATAAGTCAATGGTCAAAATAAGTCATTGTATGAGACGTGACACCTGGTATATGCCTTTTCCCTTTAGAGGATGACCTTGAATGTGTTTGCAGCTCCTTAGACCTCCCACACAAGACTTCCAGCATTCTCAGACCAGTCTCAAACTCTTCCTCAGAAATTAATCACTTGCTACAGCTGAAAAGTAATCTCAACTTCTTACTGTGAACTCAGAAATGGTGAAGATAATAATAGAGGATGTCTCTCAGCAAATAGTGAAATATGCTCTCAGAAAATATGAAAAGCTTCTCTCAGCAATAATAAAACTCACTCACAGCTAAAGAGAATCACTCAAAAAATATTTTTGAACTCTTAAAATGAGAGCAAACTTCGAATTATAAACTGTGTTATAGAATGAACAGGGACGGCTCAATATACTAAACTCAGATTGCTCAATGTCCTAAACTCAGATTGTTCAATGTCCTAAACTCAGATTGCTCAATGTCCATCTGAAATGAATGGAAAGCGTGTATATTTATATACCCGAAATGCAACAGTTTTCCACTTAAGAAGGCATGTGGATTGACAACAAGTGCCCAGAATTAGTCAAAATGATACATGGCGGATTCTTAAACCCTAAGTCATTAAAAATGGAGGTGATTCGACTTCCTTTTAAGCTAGCAAGAGAAGAATAAATCAACTCTCACATGGCAGATTTGACAGCTCAAGGCGTTCTTCAGATTTTAGGTTATTTTGTAACAATTAAATCAGGAAGTTCGTTCCAGATGAAAAGGTCAAGGTTAAAATGTTCCCACGTCGCCATTTCGGCCATGAGATCAGCATTCGGGTTATTCTCTAGACCAGGTCGTAGCCTAGGCGTGAACCAGTCGCGTTTTCTTTAAGCGCGCGACTTTTCCATGAGTTTTCTCCATTTTATTTTTAATGAACTTAAAAAAAAATGTATATTCTTCTATTCAAATATTCTTCTATAAAAATTTCGACTTTACTTTGATTTGATTATCTCAAACAAAAGGCTCGATTACCATAATGAGATCAAAATCGAAATATTTCACTATTGTTAAAGGATTTAAATCCTTTGTGTTCAATTTCTATTCTATTAAATATTTTTATGTGTCATTTAAACTTATACATTTCACATTTCAATATCACACATTTATATATTTAATCATATATGTATTTTAATTAAGTGTAATATTCCTAAATATATAAATATATATATTTTCCGACATTATATCGTGATATATATATATATTTACATATATGTAAATATTACCTTAATATTAATACATATATTTAAATATGTAAATATATAATATATTTACATAGGTACTTATGTATTTATGTATATATCCATAATATAATCACATCGTTAATATATACATTTATACATAAATATATATGTAAATTTGCTAGGCAATAATATTAAATATTATTTTCACCACAAACATCAGGCGGAATGTGTACATATATACACCTGTGTATACGTATGTATGTGTGCATACATGTCGACACATGTGTATGAGCATATCCGTCTGCTTAACGTACATATGTATTTGTTATGTTTGTACATATAAATACGTGTTCACAATGTATAGATGTATGTGCATTCCCAATCAATCATTAACACATAACTTTCACATCATTCATACTTGGGTCATGGTATAGCAAGTCTGACGTTAAACAATCACATCTCCTAAAGCATAAAGAAGTGAATTCAGAACCTTAATGTCAATAAACAAGCCTATGGATGACTTAGCCTTATCTCAACAAACACACTTGGCTTACTCAATCTATAGAATGTGTGTGTATGCTCAATTTGGTAATCCTTACTATTTACTCGACCAAGTTCCTCCCCGAATGATGTCTCTCTTCTGTCCGGAGGAACAATCTTCATACCTGCACACCATGACATGACATCGGCAGTCATATGCTCATAACAAAGCAGAATACATGAAACATTTCAAAAGTTAGATTATTCACAAATCAATAACCTTCTATTCTCCTTTATGCAGTATTTCACCAAGAATAACATCAAATGAAACAACATTCATATTGAAAACAAGGTACAAGCATCATTAATTCCCCTCCAGAATTCACATTTACTCAATTTAGTGATGGTAAATTGTAACGTCACAATTTGGGATGTAACATACTTCCCCCCTTGTGAATCATCGTCCTCGATGAGGTATAGCTTTTCAACATGCAGCTTAAGTCAAGTAAAATGTTACTTACAATTCACATAATACGTAAGATTTATAAAACATTCAACCTATGTAGCAATCTTGTCCTTCCTGGAGCTTGCTTTGAGTGTTTACACTATTGTATGGGGAAATCTCGTATGTTTCACACATACTTACTCTCAAGAGTTTTGACACATTTACACATTCGAGTTATAATAGTAACTATAAATCACACTACACACACAGTGATCGGAAATCATTGGTTCATGAATTTATCCTTAGCATAATCCAAATAGAAAAGGAAAGTTGATGCATTGTACACTACATAAACATCCAAGTTTAGTGGAGATTTGAGATCCACAAATTATGGAAGTCAAATTAGACATCCTCAATTAGTAGGATCTGACAATGCATAATCTGTGGGACGTGGAGTTAACTTGGAAAGGGGCATCAAGTTAACTCCAGTCACATTTAATGTTTTTTTGGAGGGTAGGACATCCTTGAGGTGCTTTACAACTCATCACCACTGGTCAACAGCGTCTCTATCTAGTCGTTGACCTCTTCAGCCTTTGGGTAATTAATGCTTTGCAAGATGATGACGTGGCGCTTTAGCATTACTTTTCCTGTCACAAGCTGTTGCTAAAAGTCAATGCACTTGGCAGCTACGTCATGTAACTTGGTAGACAAGGCTGCCACTTTAGCCAACTTGCAACCATCGGGATCATCGAGGAATGTGTTGCGGATGACATCCCAGAATTGATTCTGCACTGTACCTAGCTCAATGTACTCTCCTCCCTCACACTGATATTCTATGTGAGGGAAGGATATTACCAACGTTCTTGCGAAGTTGATAATATTTGCGACGACCCGTCGGTAGTCAATCAGTTCTACAAAATTGGCATCATAGGCTTTCACCTTGTATGCCAGCTGTTCTTTCCAAGCAAAAATATGTTTCTTGTTCTCTTTAGAGAAGACTGATTGATATGCCAATTGCAAGTCTGCAATTGTGATTTCATCGCCTGGCCTCTTTTCTGCTATCTTTTGCTCCAACTGCTGAATCTCTATGCGGAGTCCATGTGCTTTGTCCCTTAATTGATATAGCTCCGCCAGTATACACCACCCTCTGATAACAAATTCCTCCACTTTGATCTCTCAAGTGTTTTCCATATGTCATCAACTGATGATGGTTTTGCTTTGCGGGGAGATCCAACAATTCCTGTGGCAAGGCTAAGACATTCGGGGTGCCGTGCATTAAGCTAGAAATTTACATTCTCAATTGTTGATTTTCAGCCTTTAAGGCTGCTTTGTCCTTTCCATCCTTAGCCATCCTCTCTTGGATGCTCATTGAGGCAATTCCGAGAAGTTTTTCCTCCACCTAACGAGTTCTCTTTCCAAGGTTGAACTTGGACAATGTGAAGTCCTCAACTTGTACCTCATGTATGTTTCTGTCCTCAGGTGGGGTAGTAGTCTCTATGATGAACTCATTCTTTGCATTCCTTTCCACATGTACTTGCTTCTTCAATTTCTTTGCCGGCATGTCTTGTGGGACATGATCGAACTCTGTGAAGTCAAGCGTATAGGATGGCCATTCCCTCTTCCTTCCTAGGAAACCCTCAAGCCAGATAGAATCCTGACTAGCCTCTTTGGAAGTAGGAATGTTGGGCCCTTGAATGCCCGATGAATGAGACTGTGTTGTAGTGATGTCTCTTGGTGGAGAGTCCAAGTCGATGGGGACTTGTGACTGCTGTGATGGTGGTGATGTAGGTGGCTCTGTCTCTATCATAGGCACCATATCCGCTGTCGTTGCTTCTGTTATGGGCTTTGTCTCTTCAGTGATTATCTCAATCATTGGCTTGGGGGCAACGATTCCCATGACTATCTCATGTGTGTGTGTGGCTGTCTCCACATATAACTCTTGCGGTCTTCCCGTCATGTGTCCTGACATCCGCATCCCTTTGGGAGGATTCCTCCATTGCTTCTTCCCTGGCTTCTTCCTTGAAGTGGAAGGTAGTGTAGATTGAATCTGTGGCGGCTCTGTTCGGGGAAGTACTGCCTTCCTTGTCCTCTTGCTGTCTAGGTAGAGTTGACTGCTTCTAACAACTCTACTTGTTCTCTCCTCTATAGATGTATTTTCTTTTGCGTATCAATCCACTCTTTTGAGTGGTTGTGAGTCCATTGAATCTACGAAGAATGAGGGGAGGATAACTTCCCATTCATCATCAGATAGGCCCTCAATGTCTTCTGACATAAAGTCAGCAATTTGTGAGAGCCTAAACCAGCTATAGTTCCTTCTTCGTACCTCAAACTCATCATCATAATTGACCCAGTAATCTTCCATAGAAGATTTGTGTGGTGAGCGTTGCTCAAGATGCGCTGCATAGAGGCCTTTGGGATCATACGACCTTCTCCCAATGAAGTATTTGAGATTGAGTCTCACCATTTCTTGGCTCATCATCTAGGCATCTACCGCTGTTCTACATCTATAGAGTCCCATCTAAATGGGAAAGTTTGCAGTTGGCTTCTTCATGTGTAGGTGAATTTGGATTTCGGCCAACTGCCTTAGGAACTCCATGAACACCACCTTATCTGAAGGGTAGTGTGGCATCATGGCGGGGTGACCATTGTAGCCATACACGCATATGTAGGTGAAGGTGGGGAATTGGATAGACCAATTTGCCCAGTCCACCATTGCCTCCTTGGCTGCTGGTGATATACACACGTGCATCTCATGGTGGAGGTCTCGTACAATGTGCATGATGAAGAGGTCACACCTAAGGTCCCCACAGTGTTTAGTGTCCTGAATACGCCTTGGAAGGCAATTAGGTATACCAAATAGGAACACATGTGGAACCTATGAGCTTCTAGAAACCCGGTAATTTGTTGATGGAGTGTGTCACTGGTTAGGGTGGCCCAGTCGTAATGTTCTCTTTTGCTGATAATCTTGGCAATGACGTAGTACATCCACGACGGGAACTGATTACCCTCTTCTTGTCCAGTGATCCTGCTGAGTCGAGTGATCAACACTGCATACTCATCTCTGAATTCTCCTCGTCCAACCAACTTGGGCAAGCTAGCCTTTTTCACCTTTAACCCTTGTCTTGCCATTTTCTGCAAACACTTGTCCTTTGATGCTTCAAATTCCTTTTCGCATTCTTTCACCGATATGACCACGTTGGTAGGGCATGGTGGAATATCAAAACACTTTTCAATGTCCCTTGGTTTCAAGCTGCAGATTACCCTTCCGTCCACTGATCGGATTTCTCTCGTGGTAGGATTGTAATGCTTAATACAAGCAATTACACGCTCCACACTCTGTAATGTGATAGGGATTGATGCAGCTTGAAGCAATCCAGATTCTTCTATGTTTTGTAATGTGATTTGATTCATGCTCTCCAAATCTTCTAAATTGATCACTGGGTTCTTTTGATGTAAGTCTGTGTCAATCGTTTTTAGGAAATCATGGTACAAGACCGTCTTGGTCTTGTATTGCACCTGGGAGTACTGCATCCTGAAAAACTTAAAGATTTACTGTGCACACGGTCCTGTTCTGATGATTTTCGAAAACCCCTAAAAATAGCGCCCGTCGAGAAGTATTTTTCTTGAAAAAATATGGCACATGGGTTTTGTTCGTGTTTCAATGCTGAACAAACCCAGTTTCTCAGATTTTTGATTCTGAGACTTTTTCAGAAAAACCCCCAAAAATAGGGGCAACAAGTTTGCTGTTTTTGGAAAATTTGACGAGATGGGTTTTACTAGAAAATTATGCTGATTATACCTAGTTGGTCAGATTTGTGGTAGCTTGTTGATTTTTGTGACATGCAAGAAAACCTAAGACAAGAAGAGAGGAAGTAAACAAGAGGTAGATTGGAAGTTATTAGTTGCCTCCTTGAGAAAATTTGCCTCTGGATTCAACGCCTGAGAAATAAAACTCTTTGTGCCACTAATCTTCAAAAATAATGAACGGTCCAAAACCCTCGTTAGATCTTGAAAAGATGTCCTTGAGAGAAATTTGTTGTTTTGAACTTCAACCTGCAAAAGAAATAATGAAAAAGGGACGCCTAGAGTTGATATATAGTGATTCAAGCCTGAATCCTTGAAGTTTGGGCGCCAACTCATGTCTTAAGCTTGATTTAGCTTGATTTGGAGTTCAAAAAGTTGATTTCCATTGATTGTGGGATGATTTGGCTAAGTTTTCCTCCAAAATATCTTAACTTAAGTCAACAAATCTTTCCTTGACCATTTTAGGCGTCCATTTTGAGTTTGAACACTTTTTCCACTATTTTCCAGGCTGAGGTGTCTTTGTTTGATCCTTGCTCCTGGTCGTTCAGTTGATCTCTGGCAGTTGTTGATGGATCTGTTGTTGAGATGGAACCGTACTGAAGAGGTATGCCTGGGAGCCATCAAGTCAAAAACCTGAGTTTGTTGCTCTAGATTAAAGAGCGCATTTCTCCAGTAGGGGCACTTTTAGCCCTGACTTAGTCAATTTTCATGACTGTTCTTTTTCATCATTTTAGACCCTTCGTGCTTTGATCTGATATCACCGTTGATTGATGAGTCCGATGACTTTGCTTGACGATTTGTTGGATGACCAGTTTAGTCTTGGAAAGGTGAAATATGCCAACCAATTTTTTTCTTGAATTACCACAACACAAGCCAACACTTCGCCACTGGATTAGCGTTAGCCTCAAGTTAAAACCAAATGAAATACTCTCAACGCCAAGAATGTGCACACAAGATCCTTTTGAAGGCGAGGTGCTAACATATGGTAGAGGGACTGAATTATTGCTGAAAGTAAATACAACTGAAAATAGAAAGAGGCAGTGATCCAGCCATGAGAGAAATCCACTCAACCACTTAAACAGTGGGGGGAGAAACAACACAATTCAAACTAATTCCTCCGCTGCGGCGGGCATCCACTAAATAGTGGGTGATGAAATATAAATACAAATCAGATTCATCCACATTGGCGGTAAACCATCTAGGGGTTATAGTATTTGCATTAAAAGATCACAAGTAAATGCAGTAAATAAATGGTTGGATTAGTACTACCAATTCTCAACCTTACAATTAAGAAAAACTGCAAATTACAAGTGTTACAATAGAAGAATGAATGCAAATATGTGAAGGATAAATTTAGCTAGTTCATATAACTCTCAAAGATTGAAATTGAAGCCAAATTCTGAACTTATTGAAGTCTGATAATATAAACCAGCAAACTGAAATTGTAAACCAACAACCTGTAAATCAATGAAATGCTCATAACTTTCTCAATTGACCTCCGAATTGAATGAAATCAAATGCAGATGCTTTCTAGGAGGTTGGCGCCCAAATTGCAATTGAGAAACAACATAAAAAACCAGCTAATAATTTTGGCACAAATTCCAAAGCCTTCCTGAGTGGTACGACCTTGCTGGGAGGGGCGATTTGCTCTAGAAAATCAAATGCTTTGAAATAAAATCCCATCTTCCATGGAAAGGGTTGCCCTTGGTCAACAAAAACATAGCAAAAATGCCCAAAACAATATTCAATCTTATCCAAGAGCTGTAAACAAAAATCGATTTCAGCTGTAGATGAACCAGCAACTCAAAACTGACAAAAACTCCAAAAATTCTTCAACAATTAAGCTCCATCTGCTAGTTTGAATGAGAAGCAGCAATAAGACCAACTAGGTGTTGTCTTTCAAACATGAAATTGGTTGGAAGCTAGGAGGTAAGCATCCCTCGAAGCAAAATCAATAGTCATTTCAACAACATAACAATATCATAAACATTGGATGCCAAAATGCTGGAGCAAACTTCTCTTTTATAGAAAAGGAGATGACTCTTCAAGTTCCAAACATGGGACGCCAAAAGCCATTTGCAATATTTTCCATTTCAAAAAATATAAAAACTCCTCAAGGCGGCGTCCCTCTTCAAGGCAAAATAAAAACTTTATAAAATATTTGATTTCTCCTTTATGAAGGTGTCCCCCTTCATGGCCACCTTTTAAACACAACTTAAGGTTAATGAACTAGGCCAAGGGGTCAACTTGAATTTAAAACAATAATGCCTTGAAATATTTTATTTCACCAAAAAATGCTTTTAAAAGGCCAAAAATCAAACCCAAGCAACTGCTCCAATTGAAAATGAATTATTGAAGAGTTGACAACTAATCACTGCCAAAAATAGTATTTACTAAAAATAGTAAATACCTAGAAATGCCACAAAACCTCCAAGCAAGGAAACCCTAATTTCACCTCAATGAGCCTATGGGCCTCTAGAATAGGCTGATGAGCAACTAAGCTGATCACTGATGAGAAGGGGACATTACAAAAGGATGACTGGTATCTCAACTCTTGAAGGTTTGTTTAGGTCTTTCAAATCCAAGGATGCCCTTGGCCAACAGGAGTGCTTTTGACTTGTTGAATGATTATATTCATGTTGTGAATTGCCTTAGTTTGATCTCTGTCATTGGTTGATTGAGTTGTTTGTTGCCTTCACTGATGGTTTTGTTGTCAAGATCGATCAAAGTGGAGAAGGTCATCCTGGAGGTCATTGAGCAAAAAGACTGCATCTAGATGCCCAAAAGACTGGGCACCTTTCTCCAGTAGGGGCGCTTTTCCCTTGGTACTTAGCCATTTTCAATGTTCTTCATTCAGTCTCCATCTCTGGCGTTTTCTACTTGATCTCAGCCTTTGACTGTTTGACAACTCCCATGAACGTGTTGTCGGATTGATCGCGAAGTTGGGAGGGAGTTAAACAAATGCCTTGTATAAAGTAGATGTTGATTACCTCATCGGGTGTCTCAAAAAGGACGCCTCTGTCTAGCAAGGGCGCTTTTTCTTTGGAGTTCACTGATTCACTTTATATCTTGTATGCTCTAACGATCAACTGGTGACGTTGTTTGATTTGTCTCGCAGGTTGGCTAACAGGTTCATTGTAAAGTTGGGCTGGAGCTGAAGAGATCTCACGAAGACAAGTTTCTTCAAGATTTGACATCTGCATCATTTTATTCAAGGGCGCCTTTCTTCAGTAGGGGCACCATTTGACTGGATTTCTTCATTGGTAGCAAGGCGTGGTTTTCCAGAGTTAGCCAAATTTTGGCCTTTTTCAGTTTTGAGAATCTCCTCCATCAATTGACATCTTTTTTATCCTTTTCTGCCATGGTTTCATCGTTGAAGCTTTTGAAGCTTAGTTTTTAGCACCTGGTACTGGCCAATCTGCCATTAATGGCTGCAGAGCTCCTAACTCTGTTCTTGAAAAATAGAAATAGACCCACCAAAGTAAAACATGTTTTGTGATGATTCTGACTTGACCAGTGTGATTATGAAGTTGATTAATCCTATCAAAATCATTTTCAATCATTTTCGGGAAGGTCCTATTTTCAGGGGTTTCCCTATAAATAGGGGCACGAAACCTTAATTTTCATTCTTTTAGAATTTTACACATATGTTCCTTGACAAAAACCCACAAAGACCTTATGTTTCGTTTGACCTAAAATAGACTTTTGATGCCATTTTCACATGATTTAGCTCAATTTAAGTAGAATGCTAAAAAATTATTTTGGGTACAACATTAGGCCCCGTCTGGTGACCATGTTAGATACCTATGGCATAGGAGAATCGAGAATCTCAAGTTTCGTAGACCAGTACTCTTATCAGTCGAGTAACGGAGTTAGGACTTATTCCTAATAGATACCCATAGAAATCCATCTACGAGAAAACAACTATCAAGCTATTGCAAGAACTTCAAGTGCATGTGCATGTGCACATTTTAAGACATACATCTGGTTTGGATAGGAAATTCCACCAGTGATGTCAACATGACATCAACAAAGAGTGATGAGATGGATTGGGGATCTTTGGATATGATGACATCATGTTGATGTTAGCAAAGTGGGATGATGTTGGTAGGACGTCATCTAGGTGCAAGAAAATGGAATGGATAAAGCTTGTAGGAGAAATTATCTAAACTAGATGAAGAAATTTGCAAAGGTAAAGTTCAGATGCAAAGAAAAAGCTCGCAAAAGGAATGGTTCAGAGAAAATGAAGTGAACCGAACAATCCCACATGAAAAGAGAAGTTCACATGAGAAGATACGCAAAGAGGAAGATGATGTCATAATTAGGTATGTGGGAAGATGGGGTCTATCGACCTGCGAAACCTTTACTTAGATGAATTGGGAATATGCTTGTGGAAAAAATGTTGGGCAAGTGGAAATGCGGGAAATCTGTCGGGATGTGGAACAAGCTGGTTCACATGGAAATACCTACAAAGTTCAGGATGGGGAAAATTTTCCCGCAAAGTAGAGAATTCTAAGTGAATCAAATGGAAAAGGCTAAGAGGAAAAGTTTAGATGAGCACATATTTCTTGCAAAGCGAGTAAAGCTAAGTGAACCATATGGAAAAAATTGAACAATAGGGGTTCACTTGACCATGGAAATCCCACAAGACGTATAATTAGCAATTTTTTCATCATTCAAAACCTATTGCAGACATTTCCAAGCCAACAAGACATTTGTGAGAGAAACTAACTGAACTGCACCTTGTGGGCAAAATAATTTGATTTGGATGGAAAGGGAAAACTCACAAGACAATAATTTTTTTTTTGATTCGTAATGGGTCGAAGCCAAGATGCTTTTGACTGGAGCAGAGAACCAGTGAGATCACATTGATGAGGGGCCTCATCCTTAGATATGTTTGGCATTCAAGTAACACCCTTATATCTCCTTTGTGCGTCTTCATCCTTATCTCTCCAAGACCAACCGTATAGAACCATGAGCCCAGAAGCCTAATAGGGACACCAGAAGGAGTGAAAGACTCACGAGGGACCGATATAGAACCGCCAGGCATGAAAGACCTGTGTGGGTTCGACAGTAGTCCACGAGTAGCACACGCCATCAAGAAATTGGATCTGGGAGTAGTACATGCCTACAGGGGCCATGAGCACACTAGTAGGGGTCAAGCATGATCAATCACCACGTCCACCAAGATCACCTGCACGTCCTCCAAGACCAGTTGCCACTTTATTTATCTCCGATCAAGGTGGGACCAAACCGGTGTAAACACCGCTATCGGTCCACGTGGGGATTTGAACTCTAGTTGCCCCACAAACGGACAACCATCTCACTGTTACACCAACAGGTGATCCCCACAAGACAATAAATTTTACCCGTTAGCATATTTTTCAAAAATTCAAAAAGCAACTATACTTGATTTTTCATGCTGTATCTATTGGTGCTAAGGAATTTTGAAAGAAAATGGCCCATGACTAATATCTTAGATTGGTTATAATTTTGGGGTGAATATGAAAAAGGCATGAAAGGGACACAAAATTTTCGGAGTGCCAACATTAGGCACCATGATTACGGAAAATATTAAAATAACCTAAATTTGAATTCTAATTATGCCAACATAATCTTACATTCTCAAAATATCAATCTTTATGAAAATTGGTGCTTTCCAAAAATAACAATCTTATCCAAGAATGTTGAAATTGCATCCTGAAAGTACCATTAGACCCATCTTGATCTCCTGAGGTCACTGCCACTATCAAAATTTCTTTCCAAAAAAGTAGGAACTCTCCAAGGAAGTTGGAGTTTCCAAAGATGTTGGAATGGGCTAGAAAAAGGGGACATTACAATAAAATCTGTCCCCCTTGCCATTTGTTTTCTTTTTGTGTATTCTTATTGTTTCAACCTTGAACAAGTTTAAATATCACATTATTAATTAATGAATTATTTGGCCTGATTGGAAAGTAGCAAGGGGATTTTAGTTTAAACGTCATATTGTATGTAGTTTTCCCCATCTTTAGTTTTTTTTGTATTAAAGATAAGGGGCAAATCATTTACATTAATACCTAAGCATTATCACTGTTGTGAGCACTGTTCAAACCTATACTATACCAAGTCTATTGTTTCAATGCATACCAGTTCATATACAAGCTTATAATAGATACACGGGCTGAGTTTCTAGGCACATACATGCATATACAGCTACAAGACATCATAATCATCTTGGTATACAAAAAAACAATATAACATAACAGTATTAATAGTCTTCACTTGAACGTACAACTTCCATAGCCTAGTCTGAACCTTCATTTACATGGTACCTAGCCATATGTTTTTCCTTTTTGGCTTTATCCTTCTTTTCTTGGTTGTATTCCTTGAGAAGCTCATCCATTCCCTTTAGCAATGGTGTACTTGCTTCTTGGCCAAATGCCTGGTGTGAGCAAATCTAATCTCTTGTCTGTTCCCTGGGATTGTGCCTTCCTCTAGCAACTTTAAGAACTTGTGCTTTGAGAGCTCCATTGTTGTAATCTGCAAGGAGACATTGTGAAAGATGAGTTTATTATAGAACTTAGCGTTCTTTTAACACCTTGTATTTTGTCCTCATTACTCTTGAGCCAGATTTCATTAGTAAGCAACAACCAAAATTAATTGCATTCCTTAATCAGTCTATCAACTTTTCCTAATAAGATTTCAGACCAATTGATGTTACCTTTCCATGCTTTGAGATCAAAACAAAACAAATTCCAAACGTCTTTTGCATTTAAGCATTCAAAGAAAATATGTTTTATTGTTTCTGGCTGCCTACAAGAACTGCACAAATCAATATTAGTGTGGTTAATCTTATAAGGAAGCTTTTGAAGCAATAATAACCATTTGAAGGAAGCTTTCTTAGGCTCAATAAAATTAAACCAATTGTTGTTAAGGACTTTTTGCCAAGAATTATTAGAGAGGGAGAGATTCCAACCATGGTTAAGAGAATCAAAAATAGCATTGTTATTAGTTAGGGTCTTATAGGTTATTTTTGAGTTAATTTTTTGGATAGGAGTGCCATCACTCCATTTAATATCCTTGAAGCTATTTTTATCATTGTTACAAACCTTTGGCAGATGAAGAGTCCCACATGCACTTTTAAGCATTGAGTAGGTTCTCCAGTTAAAGGGGGGAGATCAAACTCCATGCTTGGGGCATCCCAAGGTTTAATCTGCCCATTCAAGAGAATGTGTTTAAAGCATCTTATCCCCTTGGAAGCCCAACTCTTAGCTGAACAACCCTGGATAAGTGCAAGTGGTTTTTTGTTATGCTTCAGGTTCCACCAAATAGATCTTTCTTCCAGAATTTTATTATTCTTATCAATTGTGCCATTATTATTAATATTAACAATTATGCTTTCCCAGGCCCTCCAAAGACTTTTGAAAACTGTTGAGCCAACAAGGATTATTGGGAAGGAACTAGAAAGGAGGTTACTAAAAGGGAGCAACTTCCATGATTTGTCTTGCTTGGGTACAACCAGCTTTATATTTTTCCTTATGAGGACCTTCTAGGGAATTGATTATCTATTTGGTTGAAGAGCCATTCCATGTGCTTTGAGGTCCTTCAGCCCTAGGCCCCCTCTATCTTTAGCCATACAACACCAACCCCACTTAATTGAGTGCTACTTTTTCTTTCCTTTTCCATCTGACCAGAGGAAACTTCTGATTTTTTTTTTAATATCATTCACTTGTAGCTGCTAAAGAGCCAAACAGAGGAGTAGTAGAGACTATAGGATGCCAAAATCTTTTGACATACCTGCGTTCTACCAGCTAGGGAGAGGTATTGTTTATCCCACTTTCCGAGTTTGTTCTCAATCTTCCCTTTGATCCATTGCCACATATCTTTTAGGAAGGGGTTCACTATAAATTATCCCACTTTCCGAGTTTGTTCTCAATCTTCCCTTTGATCCATTGCCACATATCTTTTAGGAAGGGGTTCACTGTAAATGGGATCCCTAAGTACCTTGCTGGGAAGGGCCACCCTATTAGATCTCAAATCTGTCCAACCAGTTTGGAGGGTTGTCCTACCACCCCAATAGAATAGAATTGGATTTTGATAGTTTAGCCCCTGATGCTTTACAAAAGATCTCCAACTTTAGCAATAAGGCTTCCATGTTATCCTCTTCCAATTTTAAAAAGATAGTTGTATCATTTGCAAATTGCAGATTTAGAAGTTCATCTTGATTTGGGAGGGAGATACCCCTCATTTTGGGTAAGGCAGAGCTTTCTCTTAGCAGGTAGAAAATTGCTTAAGAGGCTATGACAAATAGGGCAGGGTCAAGGGGACATCCCTTCCTTATTGACCTCTCTAGAATGATTTCCTTAGTCAAAGAACCATTTATTGCTATTTGTGCAGCTGCATCTTTCAAGAGAGTTTTGATCCAGTGGCAGAATTTACTTGGAAACCCAAAATCCTCCAGTGTTAGCGGCAGAAAGTCCCACTCAATTCTATCATAGGCCTTCTCGAAGTCTAGCAGCAACATAGCAACCTTTTGATTAGAGATATTGGCCCAATTCATGGCCTCCTAGCTGGTAACCAAATTCTCTAGTATGTACCTTGTAATGTCCCCTTCCTAGTCAGTACAGCTGGTTTAGAGGTTAGCCTATTATTCTGATCCTCGTAGGCTGACAGATGTGTGTAGAGGATCACTTGAGGCAGTTATCCGGTGTTCGGGAACATTACTCCTTCAATTGATTCAGGTTTGGGCACTAGCAGACATTTCCAGAGTGATTTACAGATACTTACTATTTATAGTAAGTCAGGCAGGCATGAGTTGATATTTTTAGCAGGGCACTTGGTTCAGTTGGTTAGCTCAGTTTCGACCCAGTTTGATGATCTGATGAACAAACAGTGTTTACTTGGGCATGTAATATTTATTAAAAGTTTATTAATTTGACTTTATAATATAGAGTCACTTTAATGAAATATTAAAATTATTAAGTGGTGAATTATAAAGTATTTAATACTTTATAAAAGAGGGGTTAAAATAATAATTAAATGAGCATTTAATTATTAATCAAAAGGGGACGCCATTTATTAAATATTTGTCCTAAGTCAAAAAGGGCGAAATTAATCATTTATTTAAATGATTATTAAAAAGATGCCTTGGGTCGAATTCATGAAAGGAGGTATATACACTGCCAAGACAAATCGAACTCATTATTTTATGATTATTCAAATTTGTCTTATTTTCTCTCTGAGAGCATTGGGGTTTGTGAAACAAGGGTTTCTGCAGACATTTGATTTTGGAGAGTGTTCCCTCTTCAGAATCTGGCATACTGAGGCTGTGAAATACTAGTTGAAGCTTGTCCATCAGCGTGGCTTTATCCAGAAGTCATACAGAGCTTACAGTGAAGTTTCCATTCAGTATTTGGTTTTATTGTTCATCAGGAAGAATCGTTTTCAGAGATTACCATTAACTGGCATCTGGGGCACTTCCCAAGAAAAAAGGTACGGGTGTATTTAATGCTGCTGACAAGCCGTACTTGCTGCTATAAGGATGTTTTTTTCTCCTAGCATCCCAAACGCCTACCATCTCAGCCTCCAGTCTTCACCATTTTGGATGCACAGGCAAGGAGAGTCCATTTCAGCCTTTATTCGTGAGGAGAAGTTAATATCTAGCTGGGCCGTACTTCCTTTTCATTCTTCCAGGCGGCTGCAAGTAATAATCAGGTTCTTCTAAAATATCATTTGTTTACTTCTTCTGTTACCGGGATAGCATTGTAGTTGCTCAATAATGATAATTAAATCATCTGCCATTGCTCTAGGAGTTATTTGATGCATTGCTATTTATTTATGAATTTATTTGTATTTATTTCTCAAAATCGCAATTTCATTATTGCTGCAAAAACCACCAAAAAATCATAAAATACCAAAAACAAACAAAAACTTAGCAGTATCAGTTGGTGATCGGGTTGAGAGACACCTGGTCTCTTACAGTGGTACCAGAGCACAGTTTTCCTGCCATCCTATGCTTTTTCAGTTGCTTTTTTCATCAAAAGTTTGCTTTTTCGATGCTTTTTCATGAGTAGAGATATCATTTTCTACAGTAAGGGTAGAGGAACAGGTAGAGTTGAGGATTGGATAGGTCCACCTATTCCTGAAGGTGAGACAGTATCAGGGGTTCTGGGTATTCACAGATCCAGTTCCAATAGCAGTGAGAACAGTGTCACCACATTGATGGCAGATCGTGAGATCCCTGCAGAGACACATAGGGATTTAGGGAAAGCACATGCAGAAGGTGATATTACTGATGAGGAGTTTAGGCGTAGGCACGATAATATGATGGACATGATGTCCCAGTTGATGGGAACTATTAGGCAGTATACTCCATCCTAGCCGCACTATATTCAAATAGGGCAGATGAGCAGGACTGCAGGCGTGGATCAGCCTTTGGCATCAGCATCGTGACAGCCATCACCTATCTACCATGAGCGTAGGCCTAGACAACCTACATTTATATCTAGAGAGACCCCACCTTCGACTTCGGAGGCAGAGCAATAGGGTCATCATCAGGACTTTCAGCCACACAATGGCATGTCAGTAGCAGATGTGACTAGATTTCATGGTGAGTATTTGTCTTTAGCACCTGAGATCAGGCAGGCTTTGACTTTTCATGAGTTTATGGATGTGCATAAACCTAGAGGGGGAGGTAGATTTGACCGCAAAGCTCCTCAGCATCAATAGCCACAGCCACAGGTGAACAGAGATTTACAGTATGCAGTCAGCAAGATTACCTTGCCTTACTTTGATGGTTCTGATAAGAGTTCAGCAAGGTCTTGGGTACAAAAGTTAGACAACTACCTATCATTGAGACCTATGCAGGAGGACGAGGCCATTAAGTTTGCCACACTGCATCTTGACGGATTGGCGCATGATTGGTGGCATCACGACATGTACACACTTGGCCATCATGCAGTCACTATTTACCAAAAGTTCACCAGCAGGCTCATAGAGCGTTTCGACAAGAATGATCCAGAACTCTACTTTAGGGAGCTAGCTCAACTTAGACAGAGAGGTAGTTTGGATGCTTATGTCGGTGAGTTTCAGAGGGTTGCAGTCTGGTGACGGGCATTTCAGAGAGGAGACTTGTTATTCTCTTTGTCGAGGGTTTGATGGAGCCTATGAGAGGTTGGGTCAAGGCATTTGATCCTCCTACCCTTCAGGAGGCCATGAGGAAGGCATGCAGAATGGAATTTGCAGCACCTTGCAGCAAGTTCACTTTAGGTCCGACACCCTATACAAGGCCTAATAGGTCTTTTGACAGGAATAGGCCCTTTGACAGGAAGAGGGATCCACCTGATCCTAAGAGACAAAATGCACCACCATTTGACAGAGAGACACTAAATGATTTACAGAAGAAAAAATTATGTTTTTGGTGCAAGGCACCCTATGATGATAAACATGTATGCCCTCTTCGTCCCAAGGTTAAAAATAATCAGATGGAATGGTTTTATGAGGGAGAAGAGCAATCTGATCTGTCAGACCAGCAAGCTGATTCCGAGCATTTAGACAATGAAAGGTCTGAAAATGACGGTGAAAATGAAGGAGGAAGGAAGCTACAAGAGGCACATTTGACTAGTCTTCAGAGAGATGGATCTTTTAGACTTCGTGGGCTCCTGGCAGGTCAGAAGGTAATCACTCTACTTGACACTGGTGCTACGCATAACTTCATAGATGCACGTTTGGTAGAGAAACGTGGTATATAGACAGAAGAGTTTGAGGGTATTCGAGTCAAGGTGGTTGATGGGTACACCCTCAAATGTGACAGAAAGATAACAGATCTTCTGATGCGGTTGAACAACTATGAGTTCAAAACTGAATTCTATGTTGTTAACATGGGAGATACTGATGTGGTGTTAGGGATGGCTTGGCTTCACGATTTGGGTGAGTTCACACTCAATCTACGAGACATGGAGATGAAGTTCAAGGTAAATGGAAGACCTCATGTCATCAAGGCCATCAGAGATAGTAATCTGAGGATGGTATCGTACAGGTGGATGGAGAGACTCATTCGTCACGATATGGTTGATTGGGCTGTGGAGTGTATGTTATTACCAGCACAGTAGGAGTAGCAGAAGGGTGAGTACCATCCCGACATTCAGATATTGAGGACTAAACACTCTAAAGTGTTTAGCGACATCCCACCTGGCAGACCTCCAGACAGAGGCACCGAGCACATTATCGAGTTGGAGGGCGCCAAGCCCATTATGATTACACCCTACAGGCATCTGAAACGACTCAAGGATGAGATAAAGAAGACCATCATTGAGTTATTGGCTATGGGGCATATTAGACCTAGCAAGTCACCTTTTGCTTCATCGGTGGTATTGGTGAAGAAGGATGGATCACTTCGGATGTGTATAGATTACTGCTAGCTCAATAAGAAGACAATCAAGAATAGGTACCCGATACCTCACATTGACGAGTTGATTGATGAGTTGCACGGTGCTATCTTCTTCACGAAGATTGACTTGAGATCTAGGTACCATCAGATTCAGATGAGGGAGTAGGACATAGAGAAAACCGCTTTCAGATGTCACTGCGGACACTTCGAGTTCTTGGTTATGCCTTTCGGTCTAACCAACACACCTGCCACCTTTCAGTCTACCATGAACATGGTCTTCAGTTCTCAGCTGCGGAGATTTGTGTTGGTCTTCTTCGATGACATCTTGGTGTATAGCAGGTCATGGGAGGAGCATTTGGCTCATTTGGATACAGTTTTGGGTATCTTGGTTGAGGAGTCCTTTTATGCCAAGGAGTCCAAGTGTGAGCTTGGCATGGCTGAGTAATTGTATCTTGGGCACATCATCAGTGCTAAGGGAGTCAGTATGGACCCTAAGAAGGTCCGAGCTATAGTTGAGTGGCCAGTACCAGAGAACCTTACGCAACTCAGAGGATTCATCGGGTTGTGTGCTTTTTACAGGAGATTTGTTAGTGGGTTCTCACGTCACGCCGCACCCCTTACTGATTTGACGAAGAAGGGGGCTTTTACTTTGTCACCACAGGCTCAGGAGTGCTTTGACAGGTTTAAGGTGATCATGACTTCGTGCCCAGTGCTGGCATTACCTGACTTTACGAAGTCATTTGATTTGTTTTGCGATGCTTCAGGAGAGGGCATTGGTGTTGTTTTGATGCAGGAGAGGCATCCTATTTCTTTTGAGAGCAAGAAGCTTACGGGTCTTGAGAGGTTTTACAACATTTATGACAAGGAAATGTTAGCCATTATGCATGCTTTGGCTAAGTTTAGGAAATACTTGGTAGGCAGCAAGTTCAGTGTACGTACAGACCACAACAGCCTGAAACACTTCCTTGGACTGTGAGACCTAAATGAGACATCAAAAATGGGTCAGCAAACTACAGTCGTATGATTTTGATATCACCTTCATTAAGGGGAAGCAGAATGTTGTCGTTGACGCCTTGTCTCGCAGACCTCAGTTGAATGCTATGGCACAGATTTTCGAGGATTGGAGGCATCGGATCATTACAGAGTATGCTAAGAACCCATGGGCTTCTAGCATTGTTGATGGGACAAAGCAGGATAGTAGGTACACCGTTGTGAATGACTTGATCATTTACAAGGGGCGGATTTTTCTGGTTCCTGATTCAGAGTTGAGGGATACAGTTCTGAGAGCCTTTCATGATCTTCCTATGGCGGGCCATCCCGGTTATTTCAAGACATATAAGCTGGTAAGGGAACGATTTACTTGGAAAGGGCTAAATACTGATGTTCTTCAGTATGTACGTGAGTGTTCTGTTTGCCAACAGAACAGGCAGGAACACACATATCCTGCTGGATTGCTTCAGCCACTTCCGATACCTAACAGGAAGTGGGAGTGTTTATCGATGGACTTTATCACGGGCTTGTTGAAAGTCCAAGGTAAAGATTGCATATACGTAGTTGTCGATCGACTGACAAAATATGCGCACTTTTTCTGATCACTACGACACTCACAACATCGTAGACTGCAGAGCTGTTCTTCAGAGAGGTATTCAGGTTACATGGTTTGCCTCAGACTATAGTCAGCAATAGAGATAGTCGGTTCATGAGCAACTTTTGGCAGTTGTTCAGACTTTGTGGGACTGAACTGACATCGAGTACCAGCTACCATCCACAGACAGATGGACAGACGGAAATTGTCAATAAGTGGGTGGAAGGTTATCTGCGCAATTACATAGCCGAATAGCAGAGAGCTTGGGTGAAGTGGATATACCTCTGTGAGTATTGTTATAACTCTACTCACCACATGACTATACAGATGACGCCCTTCATGGCATTGTATGGGTATGAGGCACCCAACCTTTTGGATTTGATATTGGGTGATAGCAGAGTGCCTAGCGTAGGTGATATGATGCTGAGTCAGCAGGACATTTTGAGGTCTCTCAGAGACAATATCCAGCGGGCATAGAATCAGCAGAAGCAGTATGCTGATCAGAAGAGGGTTGAGCATTCTTTTGCAGTGGGTGACATGGTGTATCTCATGTTACAGCCATATCGACAGTCTACTTTGCAGAAGAGTGGTGCAGAGAAGTTGAAACCTCGTTACTATGGTCCATTCCGTGTTATCAGACGAGTAGGCGAGGTTGCTTATGAGTTGGATTTACCGGTGGATAGTAGGGTGCATAACGTATTTCATGTCTCATGCCTGAAGAAGGCATTGGGTCAGCATGTGATTCCCTCTCCAGTTCTGCCACCCGTTGATGATGAGGGGAAATTGATACTAGTACCTGAGGCCATCCTCGAGGTGAGAGAGAGACATTTTCGGAGGTGGGTGATCAGGGAATATCTGATCAAGTGGAGAGATTTGCCAGATGAGGATGCTACATGGGAGTCCAAGGAGATTTTACAGCATCCGGAGTTGAGATTGCTTGAGGACAAGCAATTTCAGGGAGGGCGGACTGTAATGTCCCCTTCCTAGTCAGTATAGCTGGTTTAGAGGTTAGCCTATCATTCTGATCCTCGTAGACTGACAGATGTGTGTAGAGGATCACTTGAGGCAGTTATCCGGTGTTCGGGAACATTACTCCAGTTGATTCAGGTTTGGGCCCTAGCAGACGTTTTCAGAGTGATTTACAGATACTTACTATTTATAGTAAGTCAGGCAGGAAGGAGTTACTATTTTTAGTAGGGCACCTGGTTCAGTTGGTCAGCTCAGTTTCGACCCAGTTTGATGATCTGATGAACAAACAGTGTTTACTTGGGCATGTAATATTTATTAAAAGTTTATTAATTTGACTTTATAATATAAAGTCACTTTAATGAAATATTAAAATTATTAAGTGGCGAATTATAAAGTATTTAATACTTTATAAAAGAGGGTTTAAAATAATAATTAAATGAGCATTTAATTATTAATCAAAAGGGGACGCCATTTATTAAATATTTGTCCTAAGTCAAAAAGGGCAAAATTAATCATCTATTTAAATGATTATTAAAAAGATGCCTTGGGTCGAATTCATGAAAGGAGGTATATATACTGCTAAGACAAATCGAACTCATTATTTTATGATTATTCAAATTTGTCTTATTTTCTCTTTGAGAGCATTGGGGTTTGTGAAACAAGGGTTTCTGCAGACATTTGATTTTGGAGAACGCTCCCTCTTCAGAATCTGGCATACTGAGGCTGTGAAATACTAGTTGAAGCTTGTCCATCAATGTGGCTTTATCCAGAAGTCATATAGAGCTTACAGTGAAGTTTCCATTCAGTATTTGGTTCTATTGGTCATCAGGAAGAATCGTTTTCAGAGATTACCATTCACTGGCATCTGGCGCACTTCCCAAGAAAAAAGGTACAGGTGTATTTAATGCTGCTGACAGGCTGTACTTGCTGCTGTAAGGATTTTTTTTCTCCTAGCATCCCAAATGCCTACCATCTCAGCCTCCAGTCTTCACCATCTTGTACGCACAGGCAAAGAGAGTCCATTTCAGCCTTTATTCGTGAGAAGTTAATATCTAGTTGGGCCATACTTTCTTTTCATTCTTCCAGGCGGCTGCAAGTAATAATCAGGTTCTTCTAAAATATCATTTGTTTACTTCTTTTGTTACCGGGATAGCATTGTAGTTGCTCAATAATGATAATAAAATCATCTGCGATTGCTCTAGGAGTTATCTGATGCATTGCTATTTATTTATGAATTTATTTGTATTTATTTCTCAAAATTGCAATTTCGTTATTGCTGCAAAAACCACCAAAAAATCATAAAATACCAAAAACAAACAAAAACTTAGCAGTATCAGTTGGTGATCGGGTTGAGAGACACCTGGTCTCTTACATACCTCCTATTTATAAATCCAGTTTATGTGCGGTTTATAATACTTGGGACGATGTTAACTAGTCTATTGGCAAGAGTTTTGGCCAATATTTTGTATGATACATTCAAAAGTGAAATGGGCCTCCAATTTTTTAGGAGAGTTCTGTCTCCTTCCTTTGGAATCAACTTTATTATATCCTTGTTAATTTCTTTCCCCGAGGTCCCTTTTTGGGTGGATTCATTATATAACTGCAAATGATCTTCACTAATCTAGTCCGTATTCTACTTGTATAATTCCACTGGTAGGCCATTAACACCAGGGGATTTTTGATTGTTCAAAGCCTGGATAACCTTTATAATTTCATCTTTAGTTAACTCCTTGTCCAGATTGGAGGCTTGCTCCTTAGAGAGCTTATTAGGGATAATATGTTTACAAACCTCTCTTGCCCTAAGGGCATCTCTGTTAGTACCTTCTAAAGAGAATAGAGCCTTATAGTATTCACAAAAGGCATTTTTGATTTGTTCTTGCTCAAGGATGGCATTGTTATCTACCCATAGCTTTTCAATGCTCTCTTTTGCTTCCTTGTTCTTCAACATATTGAAGAAGTATTTTGTTCCTTTATCCTTATTTTTTAACCAATTTATTTTGGATCTTATTCTCATTCCTTGAGTCGTTTTGGTCTGTAATCTACTCATTGAGTTCTTGATTAGGGTAACTTCATCTGAAAAGGCAGTATTGGAGGGATTTTCTTAACTTTTTGCTTTTGCCTTTAAGAGATTATTATTCAGCTGCAGTTTTGTTTGTCTGTTGTCCATAGCTTTTTTCTTTCCAGTGGTTTGGTAGATTATTTTCCAGCCTTTGACATTTTTATCCCATCTTTCCACTTGTGTCTCATGCTTAAGCATCCATTTATTTATCTCTCTAAGAGTGAACACCACATCATTGTAGACTTCATCTCTTAAAGGGGTAGTATTGAGCTTAAATAGATTTTCCCTTTTGATCTTGCATTGGCCCCTACCATTCAAAAGAATTCTAGTTAGGATGGGATGATGATCTGATAAGGTATAGGGGTAGAATTTAACAAATCACCTATCCTCATCTCTATCAAAGCTAAGATTTTCTTTATTGGCATAGAACCTATCTAGTTTGTAATAAATTTTGCAATTGCCTTTTTGTGAGTTGCACTAGACATACCAGATATCTTTATTTTCTTTCTTATTCCCAAGCAATGGGTCAATTGACTTGAGCTTAGCTTTCATCCTGGACCAAAAATAAAGCTCATTTTCTTTCCACTCCGTTCTAATTCCCCCTATTTTATCCTCTTGACTTCTATCATGTTAAAATTGCTCCTCCCTTTCAGCCCCCCGCACCTTCTCACCCCCCCCACCCCCGCTCCCCAATATCTAGGGGATGTTTGGGAGCTCATACATCCATTGCCAAAGGTCAATCTTGCCCTTGTATTCATTCACTTGGTGGGTTTTTCCCTCAACAAGCCTTCAATCCTTAAAGCCTAACATGGGGGAAAAAAATTAGGTTTTCTAGTCATAAATATCGTTTCAGACATGATATCAAAAATGTAAACACAGTTCTAGATACCTATTTGGGATTTATACAACATACTAAAATTGTAGGGGTGGTCACTTTGTATGGAACCCTTAAAAAATTGACTGTTCTTCTGCCAACTAGACCTAAAACATGAAAAGATCAGACCTAGGGCATCACCAAAACACGTGCAAACCTTCTCCCCTGATCTTGCAACTTTGAGGAATCAAAGAACACCTTATTACAGAGCATTCCACCGATTTCCAAGACTTTTCATCAGTGGAATGGAGATATATCCATTTTTCTTTCCTTAAGCTACCCTATCTAGGGTTTGTGATAGTTTTGAGGAAAATTGATGTAACTCGCTCAAAATGCAATGGAATCACATAAAACCAGTGCCAATGTAAAGGGAATTCAATTCTCTCTCATCCACAATTGATTTTGAGTCAAGATATGGCCGTACAATACCGTACTACATCAAGAAACAGTGATGCAATGTTCAGATTTGCAGGAAATCAAAGGAACTTTATTGCTCAAATTTCAAAATTACAACTTTTAGCCCTTGCCTTGACCTCCCAAGGCATTTTTAAACCTTTCACAATCTTTCCCAATGGTTCATAACTGATTTTTCAAGTTCCAACTATTCAAATTCCACTAGACACCAAAAAATTGCAAAAGTTGCTTTTTTGCAACTTGACAACATTCAACAACTTTGACTTTTTACATTTGCAAACAAACTTAACACCTAGTGACCCAAACTAGACTCCAACACATTTAAAATGGTCTTTTTAGTCCCTATTACATACTAAGAACTCAAACAAAACAAAACATTAACTTTTTACCCTTCTTGGAGGCATGAAAATCTATGGTGCCCTTGCACCAACTGAGCAAATGCCAAACTTAATACTATTCCTTTTTGTGACAATCCATGTGGCTCTTTCACATGGCGAGGATCCTTTGTCCACCACAAAATTGGCCCAATCTTTTGACACTAGCATTACAACACCTCCCTTCCCCTTTTCATGGCTTGTGGAGTACTTCACCGATTCTTTCCATATGAAGTTCAGATTGGTTTCAAGGGTGAAGAGAGTGGCCTTTAATTCTTGCAATAGCGCCACATCCTTTTCCTTGTTTAGATTCAGGAACTTCCTTACTACATATTTCCTTTTTGGGGACTCAAGTCCCCTTACATTCCAAGATATACAATTTAAATTCATCTAGAACCTTATTCAGAGGTGTCCATTGGCTTCCTAAAGCTGTCATAGCATTTAGGAAGACTGCTTTGAGCATCTAATCTTTTGGTGAAATGATTTGGGGATTACTTGGTCCTCATTCTTCTTTCGTGACTTGCCTCAATTGAGTTATTGTTGTTTTCCTTGACATCTCTTTTAGATTCCTTCAATCTCAGTTCCTTCTCAATAATCTTTGTAGAATTTCACAGGTTTTCCTTATTATTTTCTTTACTTATAGAGTCATCTTCAACGTTTCCCAAATTATTGTTTGTGTTTTCATTATTAAGGGAGATAGCAAAGTCTTCTTGGTGTTTTCTCATATTAACAAAGTTATTATTAAGAGATTCACAAGATTCTTGATTTGGATTTGTGGAAACATGTGCTGGCTCCCCACAAGGATGATCACCCATTTTAGGTGTTTGATTAGTCATGTCCTTATTTGAGTTAATCTTGGTGTTGTCTTGACATTCCTTAGCCACCCCCTTGGGAGCATGTATCTGCTCATTACAATGCCTCAAGTCTGAACTAGGATTGAGGATTGAAGGTTTTCCTTCTCATAATTATGTTGCTTCCCTTGTTGAGACAAAGACCTAGTAATAGGCCTATGCATGCTTCTAGAGGTTTGGCTGTTGTTTTCAATTTCATCAATTAGGTACTTAACCTTTGACTCCTTTTTCTTGTTCTCCGGGTTCTCTAGATTCATTGTATTTCTAGTGCTTAGAGGATTCTTACTGGGAGTAGAGTTCTTTTTTAAGGCATTTTTTGAGTTTCCTTTTTCGTTACTATTAGCAACAATATTGTGGCAGAATCTCTCCATCACAATCTGCTATGCATTCTTTTTCTCCATTTTGAATTAGGAGTGAATATTTGGAGGTTCTTGATTATTAGAACCATTTAGGGTTAGAACTTCCTTCGGGGTTGAAGGGATGGCAGATTCAGCCCCAAGAGTAGTTAATGATGAGGTTTTTTGGTTAGTATCCAAGGATAGTGTTGAATCATCCTCAAATGAACTAGATCTAGAAGGTGTAGGATTTTCAATCCCATCCTCTTCTTTATTAGAGCCGAAGACATTATGTCTTGAAGCTTCTTTGAATTCCCGACATGGGGAAGACTCAAGATTTGGAATAGTTGGGGATAGGGTCTTGTTTGCTTTAGAGGCCATGGGGGATTCTTCCCTCTACATCTTGCAAGATGTATTAGGGTTTTAATCTTTCCCAACCTTTGGATCCAAGTTAGGGTTTTGCAGGTCCTTTTTGAAATTGCTTTTATTTTTTTTATAATATCGCAGTTTCTTTGAAAGTGACCCTCCTTTCTATAGAGATAACAAGCATTAAGACCACCAAGGATTTCAATTTCACAACAAATCTCCACACCTTGGTCGTAAAACCTAACTTTCCCAAGAATTTTCACTCCCGGAAGAAGGGTTATTAAAACCCTAGCATCAAGATGAGGAAGCGTTACCCTGGCATCCTCAATTCTTATCACATTACCAAATGAGGCAAGCAATTTGGGTATAAAATTCCACACAAATGGTGGGACATTCTTTATTGTTAGCCATTTGCGACGAGACAAAGCCAGTACCTCTTCATATATGGCCTCGAGAGACCAAGATATTGCTCTGAAAGTACAATTGCCAATATTCCAGAACTGCTTATGATAATCTCTTGCATTTTCAAATTATGGAAGAAAATTAAAAAAAACCCCTTTGAACCATTTTGCAGAAAGAAATTTTAGCCCTAGATTTTTTCCCCCACACATTGACAGACCAATCATCAATAAGTTTTCTTGTAGGAACTTTTTTTCAATCAACATAAATTTTCGCACATTTCTGGACTTGGGGAGAGTGTCAAAATATCTAGGGTGATAAAAGAAAGCTTACCTTCCCTGGCGCCATCAATCTGAAAGACTCCATCTTCACATGACGACACAAATAAGGCACTTGGAGAAAGAGAAGCAAATTCCTCCACAACCACATCGCAAAAGGATTTAGCCTTCATTGTGGTTTTAGATTCCCCATTTGGGTCATCTGGAGGCTCATTCATTGTTGAAGAAAAAGATTGTACAAAATAAATAAAATGCAAAGCATTAAAGCAACCAAAAGCCAAAATTAATTAAAGCAATGAGAAGAGCCACACAATAAACTAGGGCATCAAGTGCTATAGGATGAGGTAAAATTAAATTATTTTTCGCAGATCCAACCAAAGTTACAAAAACTATTAGAATAGACCAAAATGAATTTCGACCATGCTCTAGAACTTGCGTTGATCTCCAAATTCACTGCCACTATTCGAATTTTGACCCAAAAAGATTGGCTCTCTCCATGAAAGTTGGAGTCTCTTGAAGAAATTGGAAAGGCCATAGAAAGGGGCATTACATGGAGTGCTCTACCAACTAAGCTATTGGCCCTCTATGGCCAGTCCATTGTCGGTCCGGATGTGGCTTATTTCTAACACCCAATGCATACAAATTTTTATATTTTTGACTTAAAATTAATCATATGATTACAAACTTATGTTCAAGTAAAAACAGATATTGAACAACGCAAGTGCAAATAAAGATCGGATAAGCTTAAATAGAAAGATGCAAATGTTTTGGTAATTTATATTATGAGATCAATATAAAGCCACAATCTTCAACATTGATGAACTTGCAATACATAACACAATTTGTCAAAGAAATTTAATCTCTTGCAACACACATAACAAACATTTCAATTGTTAGTTAAAAGCAAGATAGGCATAAAAAAAGTATTGAATGAATATGCAATCTTCAACATTGATGAACTTGCAATACATAACACACAATTTGTCAAAGAAATTTAATCTCTTGCAACACACATAACAAACATTTCAATTGTTATTTAAAAGCAAGATAGGGATAAAAAAAAGTATTGAATGAATATGCAATTCTGGATTAACAATAAAATCAAATAACAATTTAAACAATATATGGGCATGAGAATTAATTTTCCAACTTAGTGCAAAGATGTGCTTATTTATACTATTTAAAAAACATTGCATGAAAATAAATGAAAGAAATTAATTGAATTTCTATTCTAGAAATAGCTTGCTTCCATGATTATAAACTTTATTATAAATTACCCTATCTATTGATAATAAAACAAAAGTATGTGATTGCTAGTTAGATTGAAGTACACATTATTACAAACTAAAACTTAGAAGTAGCATCTCTTTTATGGAAAGAGATCTAAAATTAGATGATCTAAAAATAGCCTCCTCAAAGAACTTATTGGACTAAAAATAGAGAGCTAAAAATGGCACATGCTATAAATAGCACTGGATAAAAATACTGAATTCTAGAATATGCTTTTTTCTTCAAAAATTGTTATTGCTAAAATAATGCGAGCTAAAATAGACTTCATGGCTTTGGACGATTTTGATGAAGCCTTTTGTTGTTTTGATCATGGTAGATATTTTGAAGACATTTTGAAACCACTAGCTAAAATTTTCATGATGGGAACTTCAGGTTGTCTAGGATCTTCTAGGTCACCAAAATACCAAATCAACAACTTGCATGCAACCAGGGGCTAATCATCTAGTGCTTCCATGTAACCAAAGACTGAAATCAAAGACCCAATCTAAGCACTCTAGATGGTAGTCAAGGTAGTTAGTGGTTCCCCATGTCACTAGGGAGCAAAAAAAAAGCACCCAATAGGAACACTCTTCTCCTGCACATGACCATAGGATAGAGAAACAAAAGCAACATGGTAGAGGGTAGTCCCATGCTGCCAAACAAGAGCTCCAAGTCACAACCTTACAATATGCAAACACACGACCAACTCGAAGATCTTCCACCTTGAGCATCTAATATCCAATGTTTGTTCTATTGAATCTCTCCACCATTCTACCATTGCTTTCTATATTGTTTCCTAAAAAATCAAGCTGGATCCATTGCTAAACCCCAATTAAATGTGGATCAATAATCAAATAATTGTTGGCAGTGGCAGTGTTTGTCATTGATGTCAAAGATGTCAGTATTAGTTCAGAGAAATCTGAGGAGTCATGATGTCAAAGGCTTCAAAGTGGTCTTGGTGCTTCAGAGTGTTCATGATGTTTGAAGTGTTGCTTCTGTTAACGTATTAGCAGCTTCGGTAGCTCCTTCCAGCTCAGCATTCCTTCTTGGAGGACGTAAATTGAAGATAGCCGTTGGCTATTCAATTTACATTCATGTTTTTATTAGATCATATTTAACTCAAGAAAATTCTACCAAAACATAGTCACAAGAAGGCCGACTTCTTGTGAAGAAGTATAAATATTTATCAAGGCGTATAAATATTTACCAAGGCCGACCTCTTGAGAAGAGGTGTAAATATATATCAAGGCCGACCTCAATAAAGCATAGTGGCGATTGTGAACAGATGAGGTATATCAAGGCCGACCTCAATAAAGCATAGGGCGGTTATGAACAGATGCGTCTCACCCTATATATATTGACAAGTAAGCCGTGCATTTTGGAGTCATGTTATTCAGTCTACTACTTATTGAGGCGCAGATAAGAGATCAAAAGGGTGCGAATAATGCTGTCATCTCAGTGCGAGTTCAAGTGGTCCGTCCTTTGTTGAATTCATCGAAGGCACAGATCAGAAAAGAGAAAATATATTCTACTGGGTGCGCACACTGCCAAGTATAGTGCGAATCTCTTCAAGGTTGTTCAGTAATCTTACTAGTTCAAGATATACTGAAGCTTGATCTCAGTCTTCATCAAAGTGCAATCACAGCAAGTTGACCTCATGCGAATCTGATTGTGATCCAAGCATAAAACTGTCCACTACGAACTGAATCTGAGGCTCATCATCGAACTCACCAGTCCGACTATGTTGTCAAGTGAAGTACTTACTCAAGTTCATCATTGAACTTATCTGATCCGTGACATCTAGTGCTAGACTGTCAGAGAGATAAAGCTCAAACAAAGAAGTGAGAACACTGCACAGTATCATTTGTTGGCAACTCTGTGTTCTGCCTTTACCAGGTGTGAGTTAAAGGTTACTATCTTTTTTTTTGGCTACTGCATTTTGGTCTAGTGTTAGACCGCATTGTAACTTGTAAAGATTATCACTGTTGCATCATAAATAAGAGAGATCCTTGTTGCTGGGTTTTTCTCCCTCAAGAGGAGGGTTTTCCCAGGGTATATGCTGTGTTATTTTGTCTGATTCTGATTTAATTCTCTGTGCACATAATCTGTTCATATAATTTTAACATGGTATCAGAGCAGGCTTGAGGATCGTGAACAGATTATTACAATTCAGCATCTCCCTGTTGTTCTCTCATCCTTCTCAGCCAAGATGGTGAATGGTTTGAAGGTTGAAGACAGACTTGAAGGTGCAACTAATTTCACTTCATGGAGATTCAGGATCATGCTCACCTTGCGTGAAAATGATTTGGGTGACTTCTTGGAGCCTAACATTTCTGAACCTGAGGAGGCAGAAGAAAAGGAGTGGCTGAAGAAAGACATCAAAGCAATGAAGATTCTGGTTGACTCAGTCAAGGATCATATTGTTCCTATCATTTCTAAGTTGAAGACAGCAAGAGATATGCTCAAGACCTTGGAAGAGATGTATGAAGTCAACAACACCAGCCGTGCCCTTGCACTGAAGCATCAATTGCATCATGTAAAGATGGCAAAGGGAGAGTCTGTTACTGCATACTTCATGAGGATTTCGAATTTGAGAGACCAGCTCTCTTCAATTGGGAATATAGTTGATGATAAGGACTTAACCATGCTCGCCCTAAATGGGCTGCCTTTGTCTTGGGAATCCTTCATTCAAGGAATCAGTGCAAGATCGAAACTGCCTAAGTTTGATCGCCTAAGATCTGATTGCATTCAAGAAGAATCAAGGTTAGTGGCAAGAGGAGTCGGTCAAAGTTCAAAGAATGAAGACATTCATGTCCTTGCTTCGCATATCTCAAAGAAGAAGGAAAAAGATGGAAAGAAAATTTTCTTCCAGAGGAATCGGGACAAGGGAAATGACAATGCACCTCCATCCAAGAAGAAGAGGGATATGACCAAGATTCAATGCTTTAGGTGTGACGAGTTTGGACACTTCGCCAAGGATTGTCCAACTAGGACAAATCAGCATGCTTCATTTGCAGATGCAAATAAGTCCTCTCCTCAGAAGGACTCCAGAGAATTTCTACTTTGAATTATGTGCCTGTGTTCAAATCGTAAAAGTTGCATGTTGATCTGTGCTTAAAATCAGAGTATTCTTTATTTGTTGTATCTTGGACATTGCATACTTAGTATAAGGAGATTGTTACTTCTCTTAACTTGTGATTTCTAGGTAAAAGATTCTTTGAATACTTCAAATTATCTATTGTGAGTTGATCTAGACTTCATGTAAATCCTTTGATGTATGTCTTTGAGATAAAATCAGCAAAAGAGAAGAGATTGGTATCCTTTCGTTGTGATAGGTTGATCACATCGATACCCTTCTCCTATGCATGTGTTGCGATAGAATCTTGAACTCTTGGGAGAGTTGATTCTACATGCTAATCGTTTAATGCATTTAAGAAATCTGCAGCTGTGGAGATTATTCTTTTATTGTGCAGAGTTAGGCACTCTCAAGAGGAGAAAACAAATGGATGAACGAAAGAGCTATATCAAATATGATAGAGATAAGTTCCTTTATCCCTTCATCTTGATTTCTTTTAGAATGATTTTATTATTCATGCTTTAACATTAGCCATAAATTCCTATGTGTTCACACTAAATTGAGACAGCAAAACTGTATGATTCTAATAATAAAAAATTGTTGTATCTCCTTCTAAATGTTTTGTGAACAGCTAGAAGCTGAAAAGTGATGAGAGACTTCTTGGCAAATGCTAAAGTAGGAATCGAGAGGGAGTTCTGTACCTTACTGAGAAGAAGTGAAGGTTACAACATCACAAGGTCAAGTATATAAAGATTCAGAGGGAGCCTACTGAAGCCATAGTAGATGATTGTGCTACTGACCAGAAGGGAACCTCTAGCAATTACTTCAGTTGAGTTCCACTATGAAGAAGAAAGCAGTCTTCTGTGGCACTACATACAGAGAAGGCCAAATACACTTCAGCCTGTGAGGCAGCTCGAGAAGCAGTACAAATCTGGTGCTTCATGAAAGCTCCAAGCATGTTGAGATCAAGTACTGCTGAAGGCTGTACAGTTGAGGTACATCAGCACTGATGAGCAGATGGCAGATATTCTCACCCAGTTTCTCACCAGGACAAAAGTTCGTACACTTTCGAGACAAGCTTGGTATGGTGGAGAATCCAGCCTTGACTGAGTATGAGTCTCAATATCAGTGAGCCTTGCTTAATGAGTTCTTCTCTGTGAGAGAAGTTCGAGGTGAAATCCCTTGTTAATGCATTTTCTTCTGTGACGGAAGAATTTGAGGTGAAAGCCCTTGTTTCCACCCTCTGAGAGAGTCATGGTGGATGTCATGTGTGCGACTCCATGACATATGATATGCTTGTGTTTCACCCTCTGGGAGAGCCATGGTGAAAGTCACGATGAGGTGACAACATCACGCAAGTGATGAACACTTGTACTTACTATTGCATCTTCTTCTGCGACGGAAGAATTTGAGGTGAAAGCCCTCGTTTCCACCCTCTGAGCTGAGTCATGGTGGATGTCATGTGTGTGACTCCATGACAACATTATGTGAGAGAATCCGTGATGATCCTCTTGTACTCCACCCTCTGGGAGAGCCATGGTGAAAAGTCACGATGAGGTGACAACATCACGCAAGTGATGAATACTTGTGCATACCACACATGGGTGTAGCCATGATGGTTGATATCACATTGAGGTGATATGACAATGAGGTGATAAGTTCCTCTCTATGCGTGGGCATAGACATGATGGTCAAATACTACAATGAGGTGATATACCACTTCACACATGGATGTAGCCATGATGTTCGTTATCACATTGAGGTGATACTTCTCTCTCTATATCTGATTGCAGGAAATCAAGGATAATGGATATCATATTGAGATGTGTGTGCAGCTGGAAGTTCTCTCCCTAGCTGAGAGGGAGTGTTAACGTATTAGCAGCTTCGGTAGCTCCTTCCAGCTCAGCATTCCTTCTTGGAGGACATAAATTGAAGATAGCCGTTGGCTATTCAATTTACATTCATGTTTTTATTAGATCATATTTAACTCAAGAAAATTCTACCAAAACATAGTCACAAGAAGGCCGACTTCTTGTGAAGAAGTATAAATATTTATCAAGGCGTATAAATATTTACCAAGGCCAACCTCTTGAGAAGACGTGTAAATATATATCAAAGCCGACCTCAATAAAGCATAGTGACGATTGTGAACAGATGAGGTATATCAAGGCCGACCTCAATAAAGCATAGGGCGGTTATGAACAGATGCGTCTCACCCTATATATATTGACAAGTAAGCCGTGCATTTTGGAGTCATGTTATTCAGTCTACTACTTATTGAGGCGCGTACAGATAAGAGATCAAAAGGGTGCGAATAATGCTGTCATCTCAGTGCGAGTTCAGGTGGTCCGTCCTTTGTTGAATTCATCGAAGGCACAGATCAGAAAAGAGAAAATATATTCTACTGGGTGCGCACACTGCCAAGTATAGTGCGAATCTCTTCAAGGTTGTTCAGTAATCTTACTAGTTCAAGATATACTGAAGCTTGATCTCAGTCTTCATCAAAGTGCAATCACAGCAAGTTGACCTCATGCGAATCTAATTGTGATCCAAGCATAAAACTGTCCACTGCGAACTGAATCTGAGGCTCATCATCGAACTCACCAGTCCGACTATGTTGTCAAGTGAAGTACTTACTCAAGTTCATCATTGAACTTATCTGATCCATGACATCTAGTGCTAGACTGTCAGAGAGATAAAGCTCAAACAAAGAAGTGAGAACACTGCACAGTATCATTTGTCCAGTGCTAAGCGAACCTGGCCAACTCTGTGTTCTGCCTTTACCAGGTGTGAGTTAAAGGTTACTATCCTTTTTTTTTGGCTACTGCATTTTGGTCTAGTGTTAGACTAGACCGCATTGTAACTTGTAAAGATTATCACTGTTGCATCATAAATAAGAGAGATCCTTGTTGCTGGGTTTTTCTCCCTCAAGAGGAGGGTTTTCCCAGGGTATATGCTGTGTTATTTTGTCTGACTCTGATTTAATTCTCTGTGCACATAATCTGTTCATATAATTTTAACAGCTTCAAGTCAGATAAAAATCTTGTTGTTCATCTCATGATGCTGATTGTAAAAGGAGAGGTTGGTTTTCATAAGGTTTGTGTTGCTTCACAATAAAAGTTATAAAGTTGCTGCTTCAGAACAAGGCACAGAGTTGCAAAGGTTTGATACCTCAGAATGTTGGGAGGATCAGTTTCAGAGGTCCAGCTTGTTGATTATGCTAAGTTTTGCATTCATATACTTCAATTCAAAACCGTAAGTGTCTTAAAGTTTCAAAGGTTCAAAACCCTAAGCATATCAATGCTTATATCAATGGCACGACTTTTTGCATCAAGGGCATATGTAAATCAGCAGAGGTCATGAAAATATCAGGTGTAAGTTTAGCTTGTTGATTGAGGGCACATTATTGAGTATCAAGGGTTTATTTGTTGATTAACTCTTTAGTTTATTAAAACCCTAAATGGAGTCTAAATGTGCAAAGTCATTAGTAACCTTTTTTTGTTATTTTTGGAAGGTGACTTGCTACAGAAAGTTAGAGGTATCTTCAGTTCTGTGATTAAGGGTTTCAAAACATTCCTTAACCGGCCTTTATTCATGTGCTAATCAATTGAGCAGGTTTGTAATGTTCCTTGCAAATTTTGATGTAAATTTTCAGTTTTTAGCTCTTGGACATTTCGTCAAACAGTTTGCTTGTAAGCTGCTGTCAGCTGGTTTGATGTTGTTTGATTGATTTTCCTTTTGATATAATGTTGATATGCATTAAATGACTTAACTAGACAATGCCAAAGTACTCCCAATGAAGCTAGAATGCAACACAAAGGTTTTGTGAATTTCAAACGATATAATGACTGAAAATGGATTGCAGATGCACAGTTACAGCAAGGACATTTTTCCAAACACCTAATGTGCAAACCTCTAACACCATATAATATTGCAGCTTAAAGAGATGGATCACAATGTTTATCAGCAATATTCAACACCTTTATCAGTCATGTGATTTACAACTACAATCTTGCTGCAGACTAAAACTATACAATGCAACCATAGAGAATTTGTTTATGCAATTATATTCGATACCAGCAACTTTCATCACATTACATGCATATGCTATGACAGAATTCTGAATCAATAGTGCTATATGAACCTGGACAGCTGAAGTTGATGGCGGTAGCAATAAGAACCCACGATTCCTTCTACACCCGATGAACTAAGATTGGTGTCTTAGTTCCTTGACTTCTGATTGGTGTGGCGCACAAGATATTCCAAGCTGGCATCAATCTGTAGATCTTTTGTCTTCAGATCTAACCTTGTCCTGTAGTGGCAGGCTTATATAATTTCCACTTGATTCCAAACGATGGCTTCACAAGTGCGGCGGCTAGGAGACTACTAAGCAGCACCCGACAATAATATGCTTGACTTTTCCTTTATTTGGCAGATATAGAGATTCTTGTCATATACGACCCTTAAAATGGCTGTGTCCCAGGAGATGGAGAACACGTCTTCAATTTGCAGCTGACATTATGTATTTGTCTCATGCGATTTCCACCTTTGTCTTTACCTCCTGATGCTCTCTTATTTGTCTTACTTTAATCCTTCCAAAACAATTCGAATATGCAAAACTTTCAATGTCTGAAGCCACAAATTCCCATATATAATTTGTCTTTAGCATGACGCCTTTGATTTGTCCTTCTTGAAGACGTATTTTGTCTTTAGAAATAAACAATGAATATCTGCCTTGTCCTTTTCCCAATAATTTCCAGTGCCTGGCTAATATCAATAAGCTGTGATCTAAAGTCTTGTCTTTACTTAGCTTTTGTCTGTATGTGCATAATTTACCCAAATACGATTTCTTCCATAAAATGATTCCTCTAATGTCAGACAATTATTTCCAAAGAAATCTTCAGTGCTATACTCCAAATAAATATTATTTATTCAAAACAACAAATATTTTCATTAATTGATTTATTCCAGCAAATCCAAATTTGGCCAAAGGCCATTAAATTTGGCAATGAAGCACAGGTGGGAAATCTGAACTAATTCCCTCTCAATGAAATATTGCAACAATACAACAGCTGTTGCAATTCTACAATCTTGCCAACAAGATACAATAATAAACCAGTTGTTGTATCAAACTCAGAATGCAATAATACCTCAGCTATTGCACAAATAAATCCCTGCAATAATACAACAGCTATTGCAAAGAATTTGAAAACCCTTGTACAACTGTCAATGAAGTACATTGTAGAAACCCTGGATGGATCTCTCAACAACTCCAACTAGGGTTGATCTTTCACAACCAAACCTGACACTCTAGAGTCTTCAAACCCTCAAGCGAGCAAAGCATTCAAGCTTCAACTTCTTACCACGTAGGTAATGAGAAATAAATTCCAAATTGTGTTCAAATGCTCAGCCAATAGCTTCTTAAATAGATTTCTCAATGCCTTTTCAAGAAGCTTCTAGAAGAATATTATTTTATTCCTCAAGCGACTTTTATTATTTTATTTTAAAGTCACTTTAGTCACTTTATTATTAAATTCATTAAATAATAAGTCATCCCTATTGATATTATATTTTATTGGAATAACTTAATAAATAATTAATTTAATATACTGTTGGCGTAAAATCTAACACCTTTGGAGTGCAGGTTTGTACGGACAGCTATGTACACTACGCAATGAGTGCTCTTCAAATTAGGAGGGGAAGCTCCCTCGTTGTGCTGGAATGCATGAAAAGAAAAGTAATCTAAGTCCCATTTTGTTCTCACCGAAGAGGCACAAGGTTAAGAAAACCAAGAACGCTATAGCTAAGGATTCTCGTTGGTTTCACGATCAAGAATTCACAACTAAGCTAACTACTTTAATTCCAATCCAGCCTTCTCAAGAAAATGAGTATTGAGGAAAATGGAGCAGTGGTTTGACTATCTGACGATAAACGAAGTTTAGATTCTCTACTTGAAGGCAAGGTGGCACAACTATCATCTCAATCTAAACAAGCTTATTGGGAAATCACCGTGATTTAAGAATCTTCACTAAGACGGTCTTATGGAACCCTGCATAACACCGATTGAAACAAAGAAAGCTCACAAAACAGCCTTATTCCTTATAATCTCACGAAACCCTATGTGGCATAACCTTCATTATATTGATAAAGATTCACAAAACAGATTTATCGCTGCAACTTCTCGAAACCCTATGTGGCATAACGATCGATCACAATGGTAAAGATACACAAAATAGATTTATCATCTCAATCTCTTGAAACCCTATGTGGCATAACAATTGACGTCAATGGTAAATATGTTCAAACAGATCTAACTATGGGAGGAATTTACCACGCCAATCTTATGGAACCCTATGTGGCATAACACTTGATCAAAGTAGTAAAGACTTCACAAAACGATTTTATCATCACAATCTCACGAAACCCTATGTGGCATAACACTTGATTGAAATGATAAAAGATTCACAAGACAGAAAGAATCCACCATCACAATTGCATGAAACCCTATGTGGCATAACACTTAATCATAATAGCGAAGGCACATGAACAAATACCAAAAGAGCAATATTGAGGGCAAGGTAGGCGCAGCATATATTTCTCTCTCCAGCAAAAGTTATTTACAAATGAGCGTAAGCTCTTATTTATATACATCAAGGCGTAGGGAACCCTAAAATCACCTTGAGTTCACTACAGTTCTTGCAATGCATGCAAGCAATGCGCCAAACCCTAATTAAGTAAACTATACAAGAATCCAGCAGTTACCATCGCTTTAATCCGTACAAATAACCTATCTGACAATGTGCAAACATGCACGCCCTATATTTAAAGCAAAGTTAACTGGCCACTACCTTCGCTAATCGGAAACTTAACCCTACCTTCTTCATTTGTTGCTGGATAATTTTGAGGATGAGATAAGTATGTGTTAAGTCAGCAAGTGAACTGAAGACTGGAAGTCAAGTTAACTGCTGCTCAGGACTCAACCTTAGAAATTAACTGCACGTTCCAACTGGCAGATCACTCCATGTCGACTCGGTCTAACACTTCGACCAAGAACTCATCGATTACTCTGTCTTTCAGCACTCTGACGTTGTCCAAAAATAACAATCTGCTTCTTCAATACTCTGTCACTTTCTGTAATTGTGTGCACGCCATCGTTACAATCTTCAGTCGCCTTTCCAAGACTGGCTGAAATTACTGAAATATTCTCTTAGGCGCCATAGGTTCTCCTTCAAGGCTATCACGAATCAGCTTCTCGAACTCAGCTTTGCACAACCTCGAGATTAGCGTAGGTACCATTTTCACGAAGATAATGTCACAAGATCTGAGTGGCTTTGGCGGCTCCGTAAATGAAGTGATCTCTATTCCTTCTGCAGCGTAACGCTTCATTGTCAGCTGCTCTGATGAAATCATGAACTAAGACCGATTTGGTCTTGAATTCAGTCTAGTTGAACTACCTTCTGAAAAACTCGCCCATTGACTGTGAACACGGCTATGTTCTGACAACTTTCTCCGGAAAGCTAAAATGGCACCTGGTGAGGCTAAAAAATACCCTCGGTTTGAGGATAATTTTACCAAAAATTGAGACATGGGTTTTGTGCACAACGGAATTTCTCGAACAAACCCGTGATGATGAGATTTTCAAAAGATGTGTTTTAGGCCCACATGCAAAGAAATTCTCGAAAGCAATGTAGCTTCAATGAAGGCTACGGGCGCATTTTCTCTAAAAATCTAAGACGGGTTTTACAAATAATTTAAGTATGCGAACCCGTAATGACCGAATTCCTCATTGAATTTTGACATGTAAGAAAGTACCTAAGGTGAGAAATAGAAGAAATAAGACAGAAGATAGAGAATTTTGTTTGTCTGCTTCTGAAAAATCTGCAAATCTCTTCTTTGAAACTTGATAAAATCTGCATGTAAAGTGAAAATAAAGTCTAGAATCGACTTCCTCTGAACAATCTGAATTCGTTGCTTCGAAGAACGCTGAAATCGGACACCTGTAGCACCTTCAGCTTGCTGGTCGCTCAAGAAGAATATGAGCTTCAGAGCAAAAAGATGATGCAATAATGGACGCCATTGCTGAAATGAATAGACTTTTATTAATGAAATTCGTACAAAGCATGAAATCCTTGAAAAATGGCGCTTGGCTTCTTATTGGACCCCATCTTAGTTAACTGAAACTCAGATATGCTAAATAAATAGCCATGCATTAGGGTTTCCCTTTCGACACTTCAGTTAACCACTCTATGCGAGTTTGACTTTAGTTAATCATCTTCATTGAATTCGCCATCCTTCAAACTTGCTTTAGATTCATCAAATTTAACCTAAGGCGTGCCTTTTGATAACTTTAGTTAACAAGATTCATTGCAAAGAGAAATTCGCCATCTTCATGCAATAATAATGCTAAAAATAGCTAGCCTTTTGGAACTTC
>VDFB02019476.1:42921-72801 GCA_007258455.2 Sequoia sempervirens
TTTTTCGTTCAGATTTTCACTTTTCTAAAATCTCTTCAGTAACAGACTGACATAGTACTGACACCAACTCCATATTTGAAAACCCCAAAAACGACCTTTTGACAACACTTTAACAAAAATAAGACTCAATTAAGCAAAATGCCTTAGTGAAGCAAAAATTTTGGTTTTGGGTACAACATATGCCTCCAATTCGGGGACATGACAAGGTTAAAGTATGTGTATATAACTTTTGAATGTTGATCAATGATTGCTATTCAAAGTTTGGTTGGCGGCAGTTCAAAATCCAAGGGCTTACATTTAAAATTTTGAACGGTTACTTTCAGGATCTTGATTTTGATGAGGAGTTTGAAAGTTGTTCTTTGTGTGCATGAGCAGGAATTTGAATAGCTTTTATGTTGGCACAAATCTGAAGAAATAAAAGGAGTTGTAATGTTTGAAAATCCTTTGGTATTCAAATGGATGGGTCTTTGAATGAGTTTTTTGATTGGAAGATAAAATGAATTTGAAATATATGTTATTTAGAGGTTTTTTGTAATTGTTTTGTGTGAACCACATGCAAGCACATGCAACTCATGGAACCACCTTGGCTCTAATACCAAATGTAAGGGAATATATCTGCAAACCCTTAATCAATTAAATTCAAAACTAATCTCAAGTACTAAACATGTAGGTATTTCCACATTGATCCTATGAGGAGAATATTAAAGAAACCAATCAATAGAAGTTTCAACAACATTTTGGCACATAAGCAACACTTGAAAGGAAAGAATGAGAGATGAAGAGTAGGAGAAATCACAAGAATAAGAGTGACACATATATACCATGGAAAAACCCTTTCAGGAAAACCTATTCTAGAAAACCTACCTTCAAAAGCATGATTGATGTGGTTACAATACACTCTCAAAATCCAATGCTCTTTCAGTAGAAAGGGGAGATCATCACTCTTCAATCTTCGAGGAAAATCAGTAGCATAACCTTGCAATAAACAACCCTCAATACCCCATATCAAGCCCTTAATATATACACTTAAGGAGGTCTAGAAAACCACCAAACAACAATACCTAGGCTCAAATAAGGTGGCCAAAATGCCATGGTAAAAATTCTCATGATCCAACAAAAGAGTGGTCTCCAAAATAGAATGTAACTCTTCCACAAGCATCTTTGACTTCCACCACTCAAGTTGGCATATATAACTTGCAAGCACTCCCGCATGAAACACACATTACATCTTACACTCACTAATAATGGAAGATGCTCTTACAAGTCCACTATGTAACCCCCTCATCAATGTATCAATGCAATAATATTTCTAAGTCTTTGGAGAATAATAAAACAATCGCATATGTCCCGACCCTCACATGGGTGTCACATTTTTTCCCACTCCATGAACTCTAGAGATGTATACGTAATTAACCAACTATGAATAATTAAGTTATATTGGAACATAGGATGTATGAGGTGAATAGCATACCTAATCCTAACACATAATAATCATGAGAGATGGAAAATATGATTAGTAAGATGAATTTGGGAAAAAGATCAAGGTCAATGATGGTAGGGGATAGACCTGCAGTATAGAGTCAAATTCCATTGGGTACAAATCTTTCACATGTAGGGTAAAACCTGCACTTACAAGATTGACCTTTGACTGTGCAAATTGGAATTTGGAATGAAAAGGTGACTTCTCCACTTCTAACTTTAGGAGGAACCTTCTTGGGCCAGAGAGGGATGCTCCAATGCTACCAACAATTAAGAATAAAGGTGGGAATTACATTTTTAAATTTTAAGTATGGGAGAAAAATTAGAATATTGTATTGATCAAGAGAATTGAGAATTGAGTTGGTTCATTGTTGTAATTCAACGATTAACAATTGTGTTTGTATTGAAGTGGAGCAAGGGGCAGATTGCATCCACAAAAAACTCATTGTACCTGCTTAATCTTATAATATTATTATCATAGAAGTGCAATTGCAATCACCCAATCTAGTTTTTCCTTCCAAGGTAATATTTTTGAGTGTATTGTGTTGGATTCTTTCATTTCCAGCATATTGTTGTTCTGATTTTCAGCAACATTCATCCCTCTTAAAAGCTGTTATTTGATAAATCAAGTAGAACAGTAATAATTAAATTTCTAATTTGTCTATTCTATTACAATTTGAGAGTTTCTGGATTAATTGAAAAAAGAAAAAAGCTTAGGTGGTTGAAGAAAGACAAGAAAAGGTGTTTTTATTCCCCACCTTTGCTATCTATGTCTAACTTGGAGTTTTTGGCCATTTTATAACACAGATTTCAGATTTTGAAGCAATACCACTGCTGACAGCCATTATTGTAAATTTTTATCAGCAAGAAAATTACAGATTTGATGAACCTCATCAAATCTGTCATGTAATTATTTTAAAAAAATCTAAATTTAAATGTGTTTAAGAGTTTTTCTTCAAAAATAAGTAGAAGCTTGGAATTCTTTAATCGGACATGGGCTTAGCTTCCCAACTGTTCAAAATTTATGTTGCTTAGCCTCTCAACTTTTCAAAATTTTCTTTGCTAGCTTGTGAGAAGAAGAAATTGGTTGAATTCATTTTCATTCAAATTAATTAGGTTCTAAATAATCTCCACATGAGTTGCATATGCTTTATAATATTTTAATATCTTGTTAACCCATGTATTGAAACACTATGTTTTAGTGCATTTGTTCTTTGGATCTTTCTTTCTTGTTATTCTTTTGACAAACTACTTCAAAATTAGCCTAATCGGATATCTATTGTTTTTGGTTACAGGTGTTTGTGATGACTCCTCAAATATTTTTGGACAATTTACGACACTGTCATTTCCAGTTTAAGACAGTTAGACTTATTATATTTGATGAGTGTCATCATGCACGGAAAAAAGCGCCATATGCTTGTATTATGAATGTGAGAATGTCTCTACCTATAATCCAGAATACATGATCAATCTTTTTGTGAACAACATGAACAATTAGGATCCTAAGGTATCAGTAAAAAGTGAGCACTTACTAAAATCTGATGATATGTGTTGAACAAAATCAAAATTTCTCTTTGTATAATATGTTCTTGTTCAAGGAAGTGCCAAAATAATTATACACTATGTCACAGGGTTGACTGCATTTCACTAAAAAAGTTTGAAATCCAACAAACTTAAAAAAACAACTAAAAAAATTGTTTGAAAGCTATAACATGTTCGTTTTTATGTGCATTTATATGGTTTAAGACAAAATATGTTTTAAGACAAAAAATATTAGGGTTTGCAGCAGCCATCTAGGATTTTGTAGGTGGCTGTGGCATCAAGGGATTAAATATTAACTTTTAACTTTTAATATTTTGGAATCTGTAGTTTGCTTTGTGGCTGGATGACATTGGTGTTGAAAAAATAAGTGAAGGCTGCTCATTCTGTCTGCTCTGCAGCTGTGCAAGTGGGCACCTCTGAAAGTATGGATGTTTTTCTCCTCTAGTGTAATCTGCCTTCCCTTCTTGACCATTTATGATAAATGGATTCTTTATTAGGCATTGGGAATTGCAAGATATGTTGCAGTTACCTCAGGTTCAAAACCGTTAGGGATGGGTCCCAATTGAACATGAACTTTGCAAACCTTTTACATATTTATTTCCCAACTAGTGAATAACAAGATGTATTTTTTAGTACAAAATGTATACTTTAAGTTGGGCAGAAATTAACAAAATGACATATTTTATTACTGTTAATGTCTGTTTTGACATACCAACAAGTTGGAACATCAAATGTTCCCCTACTTGAAAGGTTCAAAATCCCAAGAATTTTCTATGTAAAATTATAAGTTTAAAAGACACTTGAATAGCAAAGGACAAAAGCATTTTGGCAGTCCCATTCAAGGGGCCCAGTGGAATACAAAGAGTTAGTAAACAAAGACTAGGAATGTATGATTGTAATAACATGCAATGTGTAGTCCAAAAGTTTGTATAGTTGTATTTAAGCCCAAATTGAAAATGTACATTGCAGATTTTACTCCTAAAATAGTTTATTTCAGCACTAAATTCAAGTGATTGTGTAATTCTGAAATTTATGACAGCAAATTAATTCACAAACCAAAATTGAGATTCATGGAAAGTAACATAGCCACTTCAATTTTTTCAGCCTCAAATGGAACAAGATTCATCATTTTGTTTATTTGAAATCCTAACATTAAAATCAGAAAATTAAAACGAAGATTGAAGTTATCTAATCCCAATCTAACTATGAGATTAAAAATTGCGAAAGAATTGGGAGGAGAGAAAAGCAAAGAAAATTTAGCCTACTAATCTTGAACTTCATGCACCATTCGAGCAATAGAAAAACTTGGTAAAAAACAATCTACATTGGGCCAAAAATTTGCAGCCAATACACAAGATGGTGCAATCTTCAAAGGAATTAAAACTAACTATGAAAGTTGTAACAACCACCACCCTATTTTAGGAATAGGTTGAAGAAAAAACTCTCATCACCAATGTGCATGATAATTACTTAATTTTTAAACTACACGTATGTGCTTAGGCTTACCACACATAGCATCCCATTATTAACAAGATACTAGTGATGTGAAATACATTTCAAATTCATTGAATATTGATGAATTAAATGCATAAAGTGCAAGATTACAAACTTAGTGATTAGAAAACCCAAAGAAAATAGAGAAGAGAAAGAGAATAGGAGCAAAAATGAATTGTATTAATCTGAAAATAGTTTTCCACTCCTCTCAAATGAGTTGCTTTTAGATATTGATAGGTTTAGATCTAAGTCACAAGGTTCGAATTCGAGTTTGAGTTCGACAACATTGAAACTCGGATGAAGTTCAGCAAGGAAAAAATTCCGAAAAAAATTCGGCATTAAATTTGCCTTATGTAAATTTTACTTTTTTAAAAATATAAATAATATATCCACAAAATTGTCAAAATAGTCTAACATTGATAAATAGATTTGAAATCATTATAAAAATATGACACATTTATAAAATGTAAACCATAAGGAACATGTGAAATTGTGATTGCGAAGATGTTCTTTTGTCAAAAAGGTAGAATAAGAGTCAAGACTTTAGAACTTAAAAAAAGCTCCAAGTCATCAAGAGCACTTGGTTGAGATGCTACATCATCATCATCCGTATCACTACTCAATACATCATCTAAAAATTTAGGCTCATCTGCAACTGGCACTGCTATGTCTTCAAGAATTTGTTGTTGTGAAGAAGAGTCCTTTGCTGATTTGTTCCTCTTTTTGGAATGGATGTGGTCAAAGCAACTCCAATTCCTCTCACAAGCTGATGAACTTGCTCCTTGAATCAATATTTGAATAGAAAAGTCTTGTAACTCAGGAGTTTGTGCTCCATAGGTCACCCAACATCTATACCCAGGTACATCAATTTGTGCCATGTCATATTTGGCTGCCGACATTCCAAACATCCCTTCTCCTCTCTTGTATATCCAACATTGATCTCTGATTAGTGTTGCAATCACTTGATTTGATTCAAACTTTTCAATGACTTCTAAAAGACCTACCATAATTTCAAAATCACCTCATCTATCAACAGAAAATAACTTAGGCTCCAAAAAGCAAGCTGTTGTATGTAAAGGTGTGTGCATCATTTTATATTCTGCAATCAATTGTCTCCCATATCTCCATATATTTTGCTTCTACATTATTTAGTTCTTTTTGAATAGCTTGCTTACAACAATCCATGCTTTCATAAAGCATGCTAGGCAAGGAGTGTCACCATAAACCATATGAATCACATCAACAATTGTTCACATACACTCAAAACCTTTGCTCCACTTTCCCATAAATTGTTGTTTAAAATGATTTGCTCTATGTTCTTCCCCTTAGGACCTTTAGAAAGCACTGAGTTCTCCCACTCATTGGAACAAATAATAGACCTCAAAGTGATATAAAATGAAGTAAATCTTGTGTCACAAGATCTCAACAACTCCCTGGATGCATGTTGCCTATAAAGACTCAATGTGAGATGATGATTTTGTATGAAATTTGCAATTGATCTCCCTCTATGAATTGGTTCATGTACCCATGGGAATTTAGCCAAGTCATGAAGCAACAAATACAAACAATGGGCTACACATGAGCTCCAATATATTTGTGGGTACTTCTCCACAATCAACTTCCCAACTCCCACACAATTTTCTGCACTATCAGTTACCAATTGAACCACATTTTGCACCCCTACTTCAAGAATGGATTCCTCTAACATTTGAAAAATATAATCTAAGGTTTTCTTTTGGTTCATGGTGTGAATCACCTTCCAGAACACTATGCCTTCAGGACAAGCCACCAAAACATAAATTAATGTCCTTTGACATATATTTGACCATCCCTCACTCAATATAGTGCAACCTAATGCCTTCCAAGATGCTTTAACTGTAGCTAATTTCACAATCACTCTATCTTTTGACCTCTACAAAATAGTCGTCCTAAAAGCCTCTGAAGAGGGAGGTGTTGTGATGTCCCCGCTCTAGTCAGTTCTCGGGAAGAGTGTGTTAGCCCTTTATTGGACCCTTCTGGGCTAGTTGGATTGGTTAGAGGGTCAGTGGTACTTTCTAGAGAGTTTGATCGTTCTCGTTTTCAGAGCCCAGTGTTTGGTTCACAGCAGGCGTTAGCAGTTCAAGAGTCGACAGCTTCTGACGGCACAGGAATATTTGGTGTTTTGAGTGAGTTATGGATTTTTAAGTGATTTGAGTTAATTAATTAACTTAATGCCTTTTTATAAAGTCAAATTGACTTTATACATTTTATATCACTTAAATACTTTATAAAGGTGATTTAATATTTTAATCACTTAACACAAAAAGGGCGTCCACTTTATTTAAGTCAAACTATTTGTTGTACCCAAACCAAATTTTTTGCTTCATCAAGGCATTTTGCATTTAAAAGTCTAAACCTCGCTAAAATGTTGTAAAATACAGTTTTGGGCAATATCAAGCATGGAGTTTTTGTCAATATTTTGTCAGTCAAAGTCAGTCTTATTGATCAGAACCTGAAGCAGAGACTCAGAATGGAGCTTTTCACAATGGAGGAACATCTCACGATGACGTTTCATATTGCAGACGGTCATTTCAATGATCGAAACAGAGTTTTCAATGGTCAAAATATGAAGATTTTTCAAAGGAAAAGTCAGAAAGTGCAAGTATAGCTCAGGGGCGCCCAGCTTGTTGAAGGTCAAGATCTTGTCTAAAATGTTCAAGCATCTAGTCAATCTCTTCAGAATTAGTCTGGCTATCCGTTGAGCTATCCAGCGAAGCATTCCGAGATCCACAGCTCCGACAATCGACAACAGAAGTTGAAATCCCTAAATTTGCCAGATGCGAGAAACTTGTCCTTTTTAGGCAAAAGCGCGCCTCTAGCCTGAGGGCGCCCATCTCAAAGAAGGGGTAAATCTTGGCATATCTGATGGAAAATACAGTCAATTTGTTCTCAATTAGTCTGCTTATCCAACGAGATATCAAACGTAGTCATCCGAATCCCCGATTTCCGGCGGCAGTCATCCAAAGATCAGCTTAAAATGGAGTTTTCACATTTCTAAGCTTCTCTGTTTATTCCCAGTGCAAGTACAGGCCAGGGGCGCTGGCTTAAAGGACCCTTCAGATGGCAAAATTTGCAGACAGAGTCTTCACGACATCAGTAATACACTAGCTCAGCTCCGCGACGCACCATTCTGCTTGTCAATCCGACGTTCTAGGTGGTCATGGCAAAGATTCTACCGAGCACGTAATTTTTGTGGACGAACCAACAAACGATTTTTAGTGTATTTCCATAGTCCAGAGGCGCCTAGCCTTTAGACCTGTCAGATGAGCCCGTTCGTGTTCGAAGTCTTCACGACTATTGAGCGTAATCATTTTATCTATCCAACGAGCCTAGCCGTCGGCCTTCGATTTGGAAAACGCTCATGCGAGGTCTTTAGTGTAATATTGCAAAGTGTTGATGCCCGAAAAATGGCCAAGTCTGGAGCGGTAATTTTAATTAAAATACCCACTGGAGTTTTTAAGGTCTTAGAAGCAGTTTTCTTGCCTCGTCACCTCCAGAGACTTCTCTTGTGGGCTCTTCTGGCTGTCCGTTAAAACAGATAACGCCTGAATCGGGTCATCCCATCCAGATATCAGGTCAAAGTAGGGTACTTGGATGAAAGTTCAACTTTCGTCAAAATGACACCAGTGCAACCAAGAGCCAGGGGCGCTTTTACTTTTGAGGCCCTTAACACAGCTTGTGTGTCGTGCATACAGTCGTTGGATGCACGTCTCCAAGCATGCAGTTTCTTCGCTTCCTCGCAGGTTCACCGTCATCATCGGCAGCCGCTTGAAGCCGAAGGCGTTTGAAAATGGCAAGTCCGGAACCCGGTAAAGCAATTTAATTAGGGGCGCCCAATTTTTCAAGGGGTTAAACGATGGATTTTGCAGTAGTGTCTCCCAGCAGACATTTCTTCCTTGTTCAGTAGGCTTTCCGATGAATTCTTCAGATCAGTCTCAGCATCATCCGGTCATTCGGAAATCAGTGTCGAAGTTGGCCAGTCGTGACAGTGTTGTCAGCTATAAAATAGGGAGTTAATTAAAAATGAAGTATCTTGAGCAAATGGACGCCCATATGCTCAAGAGATGACTTTTCGGAATCAGTAAAGTCAAACGATGAATCTCAGAGCTTCAACTGGGTTGTCAACTGAAGTTCAAAATATACTTGTTTATTAATGGCGATTTTCTATTTTTGGCGCCATTGCATGATAATAAATATTTTATTATTATTTTCAAATTTGGACTTCTAGTCAGTGGCAGTGCAACTGAAAGGCAACCAATCAGAGGATTTCTATTCTTGTCAGGGTTTTGATTTCTTGCAGTCACAATTCAGTGCAAATTTCTTCTTATTTATACATGGCGCCATCTTCATTGTTATTCACAAATTTCAAAGAGAAAATTCGTATTTCATTAAGAGCAATTTAATCTTAAGTGGAATTCGTGATTTTCTAAGGCAAATTCATTATCTTCAAGGGGAAAATCGAAGTTTATTAAATTCAAAGAAAATTCAGATAAATTCGTATTTCTTCAGAAGAGAAGGCGCATATCTTCAAAGCAAATTCAAAATCCAAAGCAATTCGCAATTCCTTGATTCTCAAAGGCGTATCTCAATTCTCATAGCAATTGGCGAATCCTTCAGAGATTCAAAGGCGTATCTCAATTTTCAAAGCCGTATTAAACAATTAAAGGCGAATCCTCAAATTCATTATACAAATTCGTATTTTCTTCAAAGGAAATTCGAATTTCATTTCTTCAAAGGCGCAAATTTCAAGAGAGATTCGTGGTTTTCATTTCAAAGGCGAATTCTTCCAATTCAGAGGCAAAATCTACATCAATTCTCAGAGGCGATTTTACCTAACTAATCTTTTTGCAGATTCAAGTTCACAATTATCAGTTTTTCAAAGAAATCTTGAGCGATTTTCACAAAAGAAGACATAATAAAAACGTCTTTTGCATCCTTTAAATCTCAGATTTCTCACAGAATACAAATTGCATGTTCCTGAAATTGGCGAATTCTACAAGTCTCAATATCTGGATCATTCTCATATAATTTCCTCGAGTTGAAATTGTGCGTTTGATTTTTCACGAATTTTTAGCTTCAGAACGTTCGTTCTCGAATTGCTAATTTTCTCAAGTGAAAATCTTTGTACAATCAAGTAGAAGTTGAATTTTCGCAAATCTGACATTCTAGGTTGTCTTAGAATCCTTTTCTGGACAAAACCCATATCTCAGATTTTTCGCTGAAAATAATTCTTCGAAAGGCTATTTTTAACTCTCGCAGGCTATTTTTAGATTCCAGAAATCTTGTCAGAACATAGTCAAGTTCACAGTCAACAGGCTAATTTTTCAGAATGCAGTTCACTCAGCTCGAATACAGGACCAAAACCGTCCTTACTCATGATTTTCGCAAGTTGGTTGAGACAGACCTTCACAAAGTATTGCCAGAGGCAGTGCTAGATCCAGTCAAGATCAGAACTTCAATCATTCAGAATATTGAACAATCTGGTTTACTAGAGGCCGCTTCCATACCTATCTCCGTTCACTGTGTTGAGTTTGTGATGTCTTGCATTAAGCATTACAATCCTACTACTCGTGAGATAGCATCAGTTGATGGACGGGTCGTTTGCAGTCTCAAGCCTTTGGACATCGAAAGGAGTTTTGGCATTCCTCAGCACCAAAACAGTTTGGTTATTTCTATGGAGCAGTGTGAGCAAGCATTTGATGCTGATGTGGACAAGTGTCAGAAGAAGATGGCAGAAAGATGGTTAAAACAAGCAAAGAACAGATTGCCAAACAATGTGGGTCGTGGTGAGTACAAGGATGAGTACGCGATTCTAATCACACTCTTGAATCGTGTCTCAGGACAAGCACATGCTAATATTTTCCAGCCTTGGATGTATTACATTATTGGTCGCATCATTTCTGGACAGGAGCATTATGACTGGGCATCCTTCATCAGCGATATTCTCCACAGAAAGATCACCGGTTTCCTAGTTGCCCATGAGTTTCACATGTGTTCCTATCTCGTGTACTTGATCGCTTATCACGGTTAGTTCCGAGGACTTAACACCGTGGGCATTCTCACTGTTCAGAAGGTTTATCAGTATTATGATCAGCTTGAGTTCACAGAGCTGAACGCCATTTCAAGTGTGTTCACGGCTTTCTTGACTTACACAGCGAGGAATTTGGACTAGGAGTTGCATGTTCGATTCTCGGCAGTTGCTAGGGTAGCGATGGATGGATGGGCAGATTGGTTTATTCAGTTCCCAACGTACACCTACATCCGAGTGTACGGCTTCACAGAAATCCAGCTATGCTTCCAATGCTATCCTTCGGATAAAACAGTCTTTTAGGAGTTCCTTAGACAGATGCATGATGTTCATTGTCTTCTACGCCGCAGGCACATACCATCACTTAACTTTCCTTTTCAGTTTGGAATGTATTGGTGCAAGTCGGCAATTGATGCCAAGATTGCAGGACAGAGTTTGAGAAATATCATCTTAAGTATCTTGTCGAAGCACGTGCCTATGACCTTTCAGGTCATTATACAGCTCCTTGCTGAGGCACATATCAAGCCTCTATGGAGGATTACCGGCAAATTGGCAGATGATCTGGAGGTTGGCAGACGCTAGCTCTCTCTCACAGATTTTTGTTTTCTTGTCGAGGATGTGGGAGGTTTATCGATGATGAGGGAGGTTCTTCCTCAGTTTTTCAGAGAGCAGGTCGATACACAACCGTTGCCAGCAGTAGATTGGTACGCCAAGGAATATGCAACGGTCAAGGAGAGGTCAAGTAGAGTCATTCAGAACAGTATACTTTACCTTGATAGCAAGAAGACAAGGAGGGTGAGTATTCCTAGAGCAGAGCCGCCAGTAGTGGTGAATCCTTTGCTACCTTCTTTGTCAAAACCTAACAAGAAAAAGAGGAGTAACCCTCCCAAGAAAGTACAAGCGCTAAACAATTCAAAGGGCAAGGCACTTGCCACTGTTACACATACGGAGCCTGACAGACATCCGGTTATAGAGCCAGTTCAGAGGTCAGTTCATAGCCCGCCAGTACCTGAGGTTCAGCTTCAAGTTCCTACACCAGTTTCAGAGCCGTCACCTACCCCAATTCACATTGAATTGGATTTAGACTCTCCACCTCGCAGTGGGTCTTCTACACATTCGCTCTCATCAGTACCTCCTGTCGCTAGTGCAGACCCTTCTAGTAGCATTAGCCGAGACCAATCTTGGATCGAAGCTCAGCTAGGAAGGAAGAGGAGGCAGCCATCTTATGTTCTAAATCATTCTGATTTTGATGACATTTACCAGGATGTGCCAGATAAGAGAGTCAAGAATATGGTTCATGTAGAGAGAAACACTAACATGGAGATTGTCATTGAGATCGCCGTACCTCCACAGGGGAAGAACTTGGCTGAATTGGAATCTCAGGATTTTGAAGTTATCACAATCAACCTTGGTCGCAACACACTCCAGACTCAGGTTGATCTTCTACAAGTTGCTACAGACAGTGCCAGGGATAGAATGCTAAAGAACGGAGAGGATAAGGAAGCCCTCAAGGCTGAAATCAGACAGCTTCGTCAGTATATTTCTAGCCTTGTACATAGACCCGATGCCATTAACACACTCTCACCAATGCTTGAGCCTTCAGCAGAGCAGAGTTAGCTCAATCACTTAGTTGCATATGGCAAGCGTTTGGAGGAATGGGAGGAGGAGTTCGTTGCTAGAGGCCGTGCTATGCTTACAGGTTTATATGCGTACACGCACGAGAGCTCCGTGTTCGTCTTCAGGATGAGGAACGGGATATGGCAATTTGTAAAACCCGGGATGAAATTATGATTGCTCACCGAGTGTGGCATATGATACTACCACGCAGAGGACGAGAGCTATCTACTCTTGGAAGACACAATTGGTTTTCAGGGTAAAGATAGAGGACAGTTTAGCATCAGAGTTGGCTGAGAGTAGAGAGCACGTCACTAGTGCACTCCGGTTTGTGAGGACTCTAGTATCCCGCTTACCGTGCCGTTACCAGATCGAGGGTGGTGCTTACGTAGAGCTTACCGATGTTCAGTCAGAGCTCCAGGCACTCATTCATACCATTTTCAGTGGGGAGACCATTGGCTGTAAGGTTACTCAGCCTAGTCATGCCCGGCATTGTTTCACCTAAGCAACGAGGAGTAGGGGCTAACTTCAGTCCCTTATCACGGTCGGTGAGGATATGCTGCATCGACATAGCATCCTTCGTCAGAGTCTCATCGCTCCAGACGGTGATACAGTCAACAATCTCATTGAGGGGTTGATTGCTCGAGATCACACATAGTAAACTTCAGTTCCCACTTCTCAGAATAGACATTACACACACGAGTTGAACTGGGTGTTACCCTTTCTAGTTAACTCGAAGTTGTCATCACATGCATATCTATTCTGAGTCGCCTTACACACTTGGAGTTTTATTTAGGGTTTTCGTTAACTCGATGATAGTCTTCCGCTTAACTTGCTTTTCAATAAGGACGTATGCTCGCACAATTGTCCATTTTTAGATTAGATGTTTCGTTAACTGATGGTAGTTTCCCAGTTGACTGTATAGTTTACTTCATTAGGGATTAGCAGCAAATCTTGCATGCATTGCAAGAACTGTAGACGACTCAAGGTGATTTTAGGGTTCCCTACACCTTGATGTATATAAGTAAGAGCTTTTGCTCATTTGTAAATAACTTTTGCTTGAGAGAGAAATATATGCTGCGCCTACCTTGCCCTCAATATTTCTCTTTTGGTATTTGTTCATGTGTCTTCACTATTGCAATTAATTGTTATGCCACATAGGGTTTCAAGAGATTGTAATGCTGAATTCTTTCCATAGTTTAGATAAATCTGTTTGAACATCTTTATCATTGAGATTAATTGTTATGCCACATAGGGTTTCAAGAGGTTGAGGTGATAAATCTGTTTTGTGTCTATTTACCATTGTGATCAATCGTTATGCCACATAGGGTTTCGAGAAATTACAGTGATAAATCTGTTTTGTGAATCTTTATCATTACAATTAAGTGTTATGCCACATAGGGTTTCGTGAGATTGTGATGATAAAAGCTGTTTGTGAAGTCTTTACTGTTTTGATCGAGTGTTATGCCACATAGGGTTTCATAAGATTGTCATAGTAAATCCTTAAATCTGTTTTGTGCCCAATAAGTTGGTTTAGATTGAGATGATAGTTGCGCCACCTTGCCCTCAAGTAGAGAATCTAAACCCGTTTATCGTCAATTAGTCAAACCTTGCTCCGTTTCCTCTCGCTCTGTTTTCCTGAGGAGATTGGATAGATTAAATTTAAGTTGTAGTTAGTAGATCTGCGAAACCAGAGAAAACTCAGCTGCAACGTATAGGTTCTTTCAAGAAAGCCTTGTGCCTCTAGCAGCTGAAACAAAAAGACAGGACGTAGTTTTAGCTTATTTTCCCTTTGCAAGTATTTTTGTCAAATCACGACGAGGGAGCTTCCCCTCCTAATTTGAAGAGCACTCATTGCGTAGTGTGCATAGGCTGTTCATAACAAATTTTACTCCAGAGGTGCTAGTTGTTACGCCAACACTATTGAAAGTGACTTAAATTATAATTTAAAAGATTTAAATATCAAAAGTGGCGTATCTTCTTGGAAATGTGTGCCTTCTTGATATAAGGAAATTTGGCAATGAGAAACCCTATTCTTGATGATTTCGACTTTGCCTTGGATATTTTTCCTGTGCGTTCCTTTGTGATCAGGGTTTGAGCATTATTTTCCATTGGAGAACGATTCCTCTTCGATGTTGAGCTCTTTTGAGATTGTGAGAGATCAGTCGAATCAGTGCAGTTAAGAGCTTCATTCAGAGGTTCTACATGATTCAATCAGAGTACTTTGTACAATTTTCCTATTGTTTGCAATAAGGAAGGGGGTTCTTCACTTGTGGCGTCCTCTTCATCAGATATGTGGTTCCAACAGAATTTCTACATCTTTTCCTCCTTGGTCATACCATTTGCATTGGATTCTATGCCTTCTTGAAAGTTGGGCGTGTGAACTTGAAGTAGAAACATCTTCTCTTTGGCTCCTGAATGTGACCTATTCTTGGTGTCTACCTTCCTCAAGGGTTTGTAACCTATTTGGGAAAAGGAGAAATCGAATCTAGAGCTTGGGCGTGCTTCTTTGTCAATTTTCACCATTCCGGTTGGCAAATTGGATTTATTTCTTATTTAATTATTCTGGAGCATTTCGGGTATGTGATTTGTTTGTAATCTCATTGTATAAATTGCAGAATAACATTTATTGCCTTTGTTGCTCAGAATATGTTCATGTTACAATTTTATAAGCTTTAATATGATGCGCACCTTCTCTTCTGTCTACAAACATTCTCTAAAAAACTAAGTAAAACACATTAAGACTTTAGAAAAAGACAGGGGTTTCGTAGAGAGCCAGCAGGGCTCATCACAGGTATGTACCCTTTGCCAAACTCTGCAACTTTTTGAATTGCATTACAAAAATGCGGATTTCTAGCTACATTGAATGGAATAGAACTTGAATAAAACAAATTAGCTAATGCATCATCCACCTGTTGCTTCTCTGATTTCTTTGATGGTTTCCAAAAACTTTTGAACGTTCCACTTTCTTTCAATACCCCTGAAAGATCCCCAACCCAAATTTGATCTAATTTTTTGAGTTTTGTCTTTTCACAGTCTTTGACCAGCGAATAGGAAGGGTTTTGTTTTTGTTTTCTTTCTGCACTTTTTTGATTTTTTGTTGTATTTTTGCTGAAGGTTGATTTATGCAAAAATATTGCAAATTATAAGGAATGAAATTGCTGCTAAAACTTAAATGAGTCATACAATTTAAATAGAGAGCAATAATGATGAATTTATTGGCTCAAATGTCATTGTACATACCACAAATCTGCATATAACAATCTGATATAAACTTGAACAGTAAGGACAACCCCTTTTCGGCTTCTTCCCAGCTTCACAAATCTGCCCCAGGGTCTGATATGAATTTCCAACTAACTTAATATGCGAATCAGATCCGATAATTGGTATGAAACCCTTCATAGCACCTAGGATTTGAAGCATGTAACTCTTGAAATGATGTAGCAACTGAGATAAGGTATAAAATGAGTTGGCAAGGCCTTGAAAAGACCTATACTGCTCATGGCTGCCCTTGATTTGTTGCAATATACTGATATAACACTGCTGCAAACTCAAATCTGCAAAATATATATTTGAAACTCATCCAAATAAGCCCAAATGAAGACCCAAGGTAGGCCCTCCCCAAAGGTGAATTGGGTTCTCGTCCAATCGACGATAGCCTTTGAGAGTTTTCGTTCCCAGAAGGCTGAAGCAATGCTGAAAGCCTTCTCCAAAGCTCAAACCTGCAAAGTGTTTTGTAAAAATGACAGTAGAATGCCCCAAAAAGAGCCCAACACTTTGATTTATAACCTCCAAGAGCTTTTTTGATAAAAAATAATAAAATATTCCCTCTTGATGGTCTTTCCTCATCCAAAGAAAAAGGCCACTTTTTAAAAACAACTTGAGTTGCTAGGATGGGGGCACTTTTCACTATTAACCTTATGATTTTCAGTTACTATTCACTTTTCACTATTCCATTAACGCAACCTTAATATTTTCACTTTATCTCTAGATTCATCAACTGAAATCCAAACTAAAAGGCTTGTAAGGCTCCCAACTAGACTCCACAACCCTCGGTTGGGTCCCCTAACCATGTTGCTGACCTACAAGAACCCTAATAGTAGGCCAACCCACGCTATAGACTAAGCTGTCTAAGGAAGGGACGTTATAGTCCTCCCTTCCCGGGATTGCTTGCCCCCAAGCAACCCGCAACTACAATATCTCTCAACTGCCACAACATCTGATATCTGAATAACAAACCATTTGTGTCTGACCGCCAACCACCTTGATCCCAAATGATCCTAGAAAGAACTCCAACCAACATCCTCTGTATACAACTGAAGTTCTTGTCATTGTCAAGCCCTACCAAGTGAAGCCAATTGTCCAACAAATAAACTCCTGGATCCCAATTTTGGAAATCATCTCTATATAAATTGTGCATAGGGATCTCTACCATTTGTTGATCAGTGAGCTCTGCCATCCAAGAACTGCGGAGATGAACCACATGCATCCACACTATCCATAAGCAAACTCTATCTAGATCCCATGAATAAATTGGAAAGCCAACACTTGTCGCTTTCCGTTGTGCCACTCTGATCACCTCTAAAACCCAAATGTAGCAAATTTCTACGTCTTGATACAAAAGGCAATTAGCAAGAGGGAACAAAGTTGAAGACTTTCCAAATCTGGACTCATCACCTGTAGACGGAAATATATCATACCAGAGTGAATCAAAACACCCCTTATTCAACCCACCTCTCGATGTCATTAAAGACTTGGTCAAATCCTGTGTATGTGGGCTGAAAGGAAACTGATGAGCACACCTCATAATGCAATCAAGGTGAAACTCCCCTGATTGCATCAATGGAAAACCAAAATGGTCATGGGTACTCCATCCTATACTGCCATCATCAGAAGAAAACTCACAACTCACAATAGGATGAATTCGTCTTGTAGCAACATCATCATTATTCCTTGCAGTTGTGTCAACAAGACCTCTATCAGAAAGCAACTGCAAGTATCCTAACTTACTTCCAAGAGTAAGAAGAGTACCATCATGGATGCCAACTATCTCCTAAAAAGAGGCTAGAACAACATCAGGGTCCAACATGCAAAACTTAGAAGAAACCATCTTCTTCTGATAAGACTGTCCAATGTTAGTCTCGTGCTCAAATCTCCCATGTATACATAGATCAACTCATTAGGCCACCAAATACCATGGTTGTAACTCAGGCCAACAACAAGAATGGAATCATAGGTGTCAACATACCCATTTATGCTAAGGACATGAAAAGTCAGAAAGTGCAATGGAATTCCAAGTATGACAACTACTAACCCATGACGAATCAATGAAGATGAAGTCACCAATCAACAATTTGAAAGTTTCTATATCATAATAAGTCGGTGACATAACCAATGATGAGTTATGGACGCCTTCAACACCCATCAAATACAATTCTTGAGTGGCTGGTCCACTATGGGTGTCATCAACAAAATCACCAACTGAAAATTCAGAAGTCTTCATTAAACCAGCCAAATGACATGTCTCATCAATCTCATCACTACAAACATATGAACAACATTAGTTTTCTGATTCATATAAATTTACTTGCTCATTGTGTTTGGCTATCATAAGAGGCTTGTTCATGACACAATCAACCTCATTAACATCATTCTTTAGGAAAAGAGATCTAAGATAAGCTTCCCTTTGTTGTCTTGTTTGATCTATGCAGTGAACTTGTTCTTTGACTTGTAGTAGATGCTGCTTTGCAAGGGCAGCCACTAACTTAGCCTCCTTGGCCCTTTGTGACCATATATCGCACAAAATTTGAGTCTTTTCCACATCCTCCCAAGTCTGATATAAAAAATCAGAATTCTTATGATTTGAATTCATCTCACAAAACCCATTTTTCATACCCAATTCTTGAGTGCCATCAATAGAAGACTCCATGGTATTATCATCCTTATGTTCAAGGGTGTTCTCTCATGATGGAGTAAAGAAATATGATTGCTGTCATAAAAATCAGAATACCTGTTATATTCTTGCGCCATGTCTTCAAGCTTCACAAGTACATCTCCATTGAAAATTTCAAGCCCAACCCTTACACTTTGTGTACCAACACTTGTAGACTCATCTTCACAAGTTCTTCCATATGTAAGAGTAGCTATCTCATAGGAATAAGGAAAAATATCGCTATCCCAAATCAGACATTTGGAATATTTTATGCTTACATTGTAGTCATCAAACACCGTCACGTCTTGATTTGTCTCATCTTCTTCCCAAGTGATTCACGGTGGAAGTGACTCAAAGAAATCTTCATCACTAAATGTCACAAAGCTGCAAGGTACCTCATTGTATGGTTCTTCAATCCTTTCCTTAACTTGTTCAACTCCTACACCAATTGCCTTGTCATCTTGTACCCTAGGGGTAGCTGCTATAAATGACTGATTTTCTAAATTATGAAAGGAGTGATTATGCCGACTCAAAAGTAGACAAAGATCAACAATCTCTCTATTTTGATTTTTCACCAATTGGATAGCCATGTCTCTATCTCTAACCATTTGTAAATGGTCTTCTTTTATCAACTCCAAAGCTTCCTTGAAAGGGTGCAAATGTGTATGAGGAATACCATGTCCCATTCCTTTTTGTCTTTCCTCTCTTTGGGCTGTCCAAATGAGGTCTTCTAGGTGTTTGTGAGTGCTATACATTCTTGACAATGCTTGAGTTATTCTATCTTCCTTCACCACCATTTGATCTTGCAAATCTTCCCAAACCAAGGGCTTTTGTTCCAACTGTCCTTGGCTTCCATATACTGATTTTTCATCATGTGTAGGGGAAGTAGAATCAATTATCATTCTAGAAGAAGCATTAAGATCACCCAAAGAATCCATACAATTGCTGTCCATATCACTCGCATGTTCCATGCTTTTGTAATCTTCAAGGTTAGAGTTTACTTGCATACACTTTGCAACCCCAATTCATAGCATTTCATGTCTTGAAGCTTTGTCTTCAACATATTCAATCGAAGTATCATCATCATAAGCTGATATATTTTCCATTACTAACCAAACCCAAGATGTAGTATGCAAAACAAACCAAACATTATCAAAATGCAAGATCTTCTTAGTCGATAGCCTCTTAGTCTCCATAATCATCTTGTTGTCCCTAATTTTTGACTTGTCAATAATTGGGATAACTTATCAAAATTTTGAATAAAATTGAAGATTTTCTTCCTTAAGGCATGTTTTACGAGTTGTAGAGGTTGGAAAATTTTGGTTTTGGATCAATGGTCCCCTTGGACATCCTTTTTGATCCACTCCTATTCATTTTCATAAGTTTTTGGGTCATTTTTCTTGTGTTTTTGGTCAATTTCGGGTTTTCATGATTTGACTGCAAGTAGGAGATTTTGACTAAAATTACAAGTTGAAATAGTAACTTGCAATTACCTCTCATTTTTCCTACCTTACACTCAGTTACTTGCAATATGTTCCAAAAATCTTGATTACACACTTCACTTGCAGCCAGCATCCAAAAGCCTAAAATGCTTCAAAAATGCCTAAAAGTCGGACTTTTTGGACTTGGCTGCAAGTGCAAGTTAAAGGTTTTGACTTGCAGTTTTCAAAGATGTAACCCAAGTTTTCCTTTTTCCATGAAAAGCGTATGTCGCTTTCACTTGCAATCAGCCTTCCAAGATCCGAAATGGATTATAATCCTCATTTTCTACCCTCATACAGCAAGTGGTTACACCAAACTGAGTTTGATTCTTGTTATCTTCATGCTAATGGATGCCATGTCTTCACATGTTCATGATGATGACGTCTTAACTCTATGGAGTTTTCATCGTAGTCTTGCAGATTCTTGTTCGATGACAGAGGAACTAGCTTCTCCGACAAATAAAAAGATGAAATACAAGTATGACAAATATCGGAATGAGATCTCTGCATCTCATGTAGTCTCGAACATTGAAGAAATCAGAGATATAGAGATTGGGCATGTTGATATGTCTGAATTTTTCGAGAGAGCTGAAAAGTCAACCTCACATGATATGCAGTTATTATTGAGAAGTCATATTCATTTGGTTTCCACTTTTCCTGTTGCTGCCCTAGAGCCAAAATTTGTCCTTGCATGTGCAACTCACTTTGATAAAGAATCAAGAACTATCAGAGATGATAATGGTAATGTGGTCATTAGACTTGATCCGAAAATCATTAATAAAATCTTCAGAGTTCTTGATGCTCCTTTGTCTTCAGACATCTGAATAAAGAGTGCTTATGATCACTATGAACATAAGAAAGGTGACTGTGTTAGACACATCAATAATAAATGGCTTCAAAAACCGCGAACTTATCTATCCTGGTGGCCCAAGTTATACCGATCTGATTTTAAAGAAGAAATTAATGATATAATCACGCTTCTGAGCAGAATAATGGGATTGAAATGCTCCAATGTTTTTGAAAAATGGATGTACAAATTCATAGTGGTCATAAGAAAAGCACATCATCCGATTTTCTGGGGTGAGGTGATCAATGATAGCTTATGTGAACAGCTTGCACAAGTCCCTACTACACTCACATTCTATATGAACTCTTATTTGGTCTAGATAGCAGCATCATTAAGGTAGTTTCCAGGCCTTTCTACCAAGGGTGATGGATCATTAGTAGCAGTATGGGAGTATTATGATCAGCTGACTTTAATACTAAGCTGGGTGCATTACAAAAGAGTTCAAGATGCTTTTTTTGGTCATTTCCTGTGTCTATTTGACAAGGCCTTAGAAAACAACAGGGTATCCGAGGCTGCCTGGAAAAAGGTTCACAATGTGCTGGTTAATGCAAAGATAGCAAAGCTTAAATTGCACCAAGCTTCTAACACTTTCAAACAAAGCTTGGAATCCATTGAGAGTGATTTGAAGAATTGGTATTCTTTGAATGATGTACAGTTAGAAGTCTTATGTGCAAATGCAATAGTACGAAACAAGGAGATGTACATTGAGATTGAAGAGCTCTTGTTGAACAAGACATTGGTATTCAAAGAGCTAATTTCAAATATAAAGGCTAGTCAAGAAATGGTGGTTGAAGCGGAGCAGGATATTGTTTCAAGTTTTGAAAAGGAATCTTGCAAGATAGAAAACCAAAATGGTGAAGTACTTCCTAAGGATACTATACTTTCAACATTGACAGCAAAGTTTCAACAAGAGCTTGAAGCTGAAACCTTCACGGTGAGATCCATCAACGAATTTGTAGATCATCACGCATTTCTTGATAAGATACAAATTGCATTAGAAGAACACAGATTGTCAGTCATAAGATGTTGTGACACCATCATCAAAACAGTTGTTGTTGCCAAGAACACCCAAGGACCAAATCCCGACGAATTGTAGAAGTCCATTCATAAGTTTCAATGTTTCAAGGATGGCGATGGAAATAATTGAAATGTTATTCGATTTTTAGTTTTGTTCCCTTTTTGACAAATTACATGTAAAGTCAGAAATTGTAATGGCAAGTGGTTATGCTACTCACATTATTGAAGATTGTAATTACGTGTAATCAAATTACAAGTCAAAATAAATTAGGACTATAATTTGGAATAAGTCAATTGCAAGTAGTTAGTTAGAGAAAAGTCTTAATTTAGTTGGACTTCTCCCACATTTTTCTCTCAGCTCCTCTCCTATAAATACATGAGGGTGCTCTTTGTATTAATCATCTTTTTGGCAATAGAGAGAACTCTGCAGAAATTTACAGCAAAGAAGACTTTGAGCTTTGTGTATGTAAAATTAATTTCCAAGCAATACAAGAAAAGCATATGAGATTTCAGACTTTGTGTTGAGTCTTGTTGCATGTTATTACTGTGTTCTTATGTCATAGTAGTACATTTTTCTGAGTTATTCTTGTGACACTGTGGAGCTGTTGTGAAAAGACTTTGGTCTGATTTCTTGTAGACTTTGTGCTACAAGTTTGAAAGATTGAAATAGTTTGATCTGTGATGAGGAGTTGAGAAGAGTTGCAAGTCTTTGTGCTTGTAGTAATTCCCATATAAAGTGATTTGTAAGTGCACCATACTTGCGGACTTTGTGCTGTTATGTGTTGTATATTTTTCTTAAGAAATTATTCTAAAAAGGGTAGATAGGATTTCAGATACTCAAGAGTTTGTGCTTGGAGATTGTTTTCCCGTCCCGGAGGAGGTGACGGAAGTCTTTATGCTTTCAGGAAACTTCATTTTCTCTCTCAATTTCATTTCAAAGTTGCTGTAATAGTTTTTTTAAAGGTTACTTTTACTTTTTTGTAAAGAGAAAAGAATATAATATTTCCTGAAATAAGAGGAAAGATTGCTGTCCTACCCATATTAGTTTAAGTTAGTTAATAGAAAAGGGGGAGCCTTCCCTAAATTAGGAGAGTATCATACTCACACACTGTGGTTGAAGCCACAATTTTGCATATCCTCAAGGTATACAAAATTTTCAATGAACACATCTCTTTAAGACCAAATGTTTCATATGATCTTAACTTGAGTTCCATGGTTTGGAAGTTCTGTGAGTACTTCCCTAATGAGTGCAACCATTGGACCCCAAGTATGGCATGAATGTCACCCAAGTCTACCACGTAGAAATCATCTGTAACTGTATGGTTGCCCATCGTAATAGACAACTGTGGAATCCTCTGAGTACAAGCTATCCTACGCCCACCAGCCACCATTACACTGAATCCCTCAAAATCCTCTAGAGGAATTTGTTACTTATTTACCAATGATGCATCAATGAAATTATGAGTGGCTCTGCTGTCAATCAATACTGCTATCTGATGGCCTTGTAGAACCCCACAAACTTTGAAAGAGCTGAACTTAGGAGTGCTGGAAATAGAGGCAATGATTTCATTCTTGCCATCATCATGAATCTCCTCATCAGAACTGTTATTGTCTTCTTTTTGAGGTTCTTCTTCCTCAGAACTGCTCTCATCATCTGATATTACCTCAATTAAGTGAGCCTTGCCTTTCCCTAGGCAACGATGCCCACTAGACCATTTCTCTTTGCAATGATAGCAAATCCCCTTGAGCCTACACTCCTATCTATAGGCTTCATCAAAGTCCACCTTATTATTCTTCTTCTGGAATGACTTCTTGCCCTTGTCCTTATGGGATGTGAAAGGCTTGGAAGGAGCCTTGATGCTGGATGTAGAATATTCCATGTCTCTAGTCTTCATGATAGCATCCTGGAGAGAATCTGGTTTGAAAGCCTTAACCCAACCACGAAGAGGCTCTGTCAACCCCTCAATAAAGAGCATAACCAACCGCTACTCTGAAATGTCCGTTACCATGACTGCCAACCGCTGGAACTCTGTAATGTAAGCATCCACTGAACTAGTTTGCTTGAGTTGTGCTAATTCTCTAAAGTGGAGTTCAGGATCCTTACGATCAAATCTGTCAATGAGCTTCTTGGTGAATTCTAAATATGATGTAATGTTAGCATGCCCTAAGGTGACAAGCCCATGGTACCACCATTCATGTGCTTCACCTTCCAAATGGAGTGTGGCATACTTGATAGCTTCTGCTTCCAACATAGGATTGAGCTGCAAATACGTGTCAAACTTCTGAACCCAAGCTCTCGCTGTACTTTTGTTACTACCATCAAATGAGGGTATAGTTAGTTTTCCCACTTTTCGCTGCAAGTCTTGATTTTGTGTTCCCCGCTGATTGTTCCTTGGTCTATTTCTCAATTTAAGACCACAAAAGTCCACTAGTGACATAGCAGCCTTGAAGTCATCACCTAAGGAGTTGTATTCCCTCAAGAAATCACCATATCCCTCTTCTCTTGCTTGCTGTTCCTGATTTGCAGCACCTTGTTCTCTCAAAAATGAAGGCATAAGAGGCCTTGGAGTGGTTCTACTTGCTGCTCTAACATTACTGTGAGCTGTATCATTGTTTTCTTGTCCCCCATTGTGACCATTCTGTCCATTAGTTCTGATATGGTTTCCATCATTTCCATTGTTCCTATTATTTATCAGCTGCCTAAGGATGAGTGCTAGCTCTTCTCTTCCTTTAGCTACCTCTTCTCTCCCTCTAGCTGCCTCTTCTCTGCTTCTAGCCAATTCATTTGCTATCTCTTGCTGTCCTCTTGCAAGATCACTAAGCATGTGTTGAGTATTGCTTTCTTCCATGAGCTCAAATGGACTTAAACCCTTCTTTGATTTGTTATAGAAACTGTCCAAAGGATTTATGATTGGAATGTTTGGAACCTCTTCACTCATAACCCGCACAGGATGGCAGGAACTTTGGCTTTGATACCACTGTAAAGTGCCTTGACAAATCTGATGTTTTATCCCTGTTTTTCTGCCTTGGTAATTATGTCAAACACTTTCCTTGCAACCTCAGTTTGCTGATGTCCTATTTCAGTTTGCTTGTTTTGATTTGATTTTTGATGCCAATGATAGTTTGATGCATACAAATAATTGCAAAATAACTAATTGAAAGACTAAATGATATGCAACTTCTTTTTATTCTTTTTCAAATGCAAATACATGTATTTCTGATATAAAATGCACACCTACAGCCAAGAGGTATTTTTACAAACACTTGGCATGCAACCTATGAAGAACTATGCAATGAGACATTTTATCAAACAATTGTTATGCAATCAGCTGTAACATTAAGGCAAACAATTGCCATGAACCCTTATAACTCCAATATATATATATTGCAATGTTTATGATGTTACAAAGGGAATGCAATCTATATTTATCTCAACCAAGACTCTTGGCATACAAAGTGATCTATGCAAATCTGATTACACCTCAATGGCAACCATCTGATATGAAACATTTACAAACTGATTTAAGTGATTACAATGCATAGACCTAATATATGACCTTGTCATGTCCCCTTCTCAGTGACATCTCTCGGAGTACAGGATTGGCCTATCACACGACCCTCGTAGGCCGACAGACTGGATAGAGGGTCACTTCGGAGCTTGGCTCAGCTTCAGTTGCAGAGTTTGATCAGTAGTCTTTCGTTTTGGCTCAATCGGAGACTTTTGCGTAATTGCCATATTTTTAGTGCCTCGGCAAGCAGGGACCCCCTCATTTTGAAGTGCATGGTTTTGTATGTATCCGTAATCAATTTCGTAGTTCGCCATGTCGACTAACAGAATTGGATGAAAGTAACGGAGAAATTGGAAGAATATTTAATTGCATTAATTAAATATTAATTAATTAATGATTATAATATAAAGTTATAATATTAATTTATAACTTAAGTGATTTCTCATTGAGGGGTGCGCCATCATGGAAGGGGCCAAAATTGACATTTGATTTATATTAAAATATTCAGCAGAGACTATTGAATTATTAAAAGATCAAAATGTGAATATTTTATCAAAACCCTATTCTTAAGGAAATCGCACTTTTCAGCATAAGAGTGGATTTGCCTTGGTTTTTGAGCATTATGTGATTATTGGATTTTGAGAACTGATCAAATTGATCTGAGCACAGACTTTAGGGTTTGAACTCGACTTCCTTGGGGAACGAGCCATCTCCAGCGGAAAGCAATTCAGAGAGTGTGAAATATCACTTGATCTATTGCCAGCAGAGGTTTTCTCACACAGAGGAAATCATTGATCTTCAGAGTAAATTCATTTGCAGAGCTTCAGTCATATTCTTTCATTCAGAGATCATTTATCAACCTGGGCGTATCATACCAGAGACTAAGACATTAATTGAGGAGGCCGTACAAATAATAAATGCTGCTGTACCTGGCCGTACCTGTACCAGGCCGTACTATCTGGTCTTGAGCCGTCTTTTGCTTGAAAGAAGAAACGCCTCTTTCCTTGGCTTCCTATCTTCTCCAGTGCAGGCGCATACTAATTGAGCATCATCAAAGATCATCATTCAGAGGGAGAAGTGCATTTATTGTACCAGCCGTACCAGATTTGTACCTTTCAGCTGTGACAGAAATTACCAGGTTTTCTCAATAAAAATCATTCTTTTTACTTTGCATGCTTCAAAATCTTATTGTATTGTTTCCAGTTGGGCAAGTAAAAGAGACGCCTTCATTCTAGCTTGCATTTTCCATACTTATTGTTCATCTAGCATTTCTAAGGAATTTATTATTATTTTCAAGAAGAGCCGTACCTTTCATTTATTGCATTGAAAACTCAAAAATTGCAAAAAAATCAAAACTACCAGAAAAACCTAAAAATTCAGTCAGAATCAGTATCAGGGGGAAACTAGGGTTTCTACAGTCCCTAACAAATGCAAATCCTATTATTTGCAATAATTGACAATACAATGATGACTAGATGAAATCGATGGAACCTGGAATGAGATTGCAGCTTCCAAAGGATCATTCGATTCTCATTGATGCAGCCATGATTGCCTTCCAAAATGCCGCCCCAATCTTCCTTGGTGCAAGGCGACCCTTTGAGAAATTATTTGGAATTTTTGGCAGCCTTCTTAACAAAATCGCCCCCCTTGAAGGAGCCGCCCCTGCTGCTTGGATAGGCTGATAAATAAAAATAATTCCCAGCTGTAAGTCCCTCCAAATTGCAATAAAAATGGTTGTTGACCTCAAAGCAATTGATCCCTCAAACACCCATAAAATTCTGGTCACTTATTTGTGAGCTGGAAATGAAAATGCAACTTCTCCATGATTGATCTGCAGACTGTAACAAAATTGCAGACCTCAGAATCACTCCAAAATTGTCTTCCAATGATTGCTTTAAGTCCAAATGAAGAAGACTGAAGTATCTTCCTCCACTCCCAACTAGGGTTGATATCTGAAATATGCTAACCAATTTTTTTGAAGAAGTAACACAAAATAACCAGCAATAGATGATTGGATTAGCGTTAGCCTCAAACTGAAAACTGAACTTGAATGGAAGAAACTGAACTTGAATTGCAGAACTACTCAACGTCAAGAATGTGCACTCAAGATCCCACTGAGGGCGAGGTGCTAACATATGACGGAGTCTAGAAAATTGAAATTATAAACTGTTAGGCGGATAACTAGCCATAGAAAACATTTCCTCACTACCACCAAACAGTGGGGGGAAAAATTACAATTAAGCACAATTCATCCGCTGCGGCGGGCATCCACAGAGCTGTGGGGATTCACCACTGTGAAGTGGGTATAAGAGTGTTACAAATAGATTGTCCACACTGGCGGTAAACCATCCAGGGGTAATTTAATGATAAACAGAAAGTAAATTGCAGAAATGAAAGAAATGGTTGGATTAGTAATGCTTAATCTCAACCTTACAAATAAAACTCTGCAAATTACTAAGTACAATTGATAAGGAATGAACCTTAGATACAAGTATGAACTTCTACAATGATATAACACTCAAATATTGAAGTATAAGCCAAAAATCTGGAAATTGCAACAGTCTGATGTAAAAATCAGAATTCTGGAAATTATAACAGCAGACTGGGAAACAGTAAAATATTCATAACTCACTCGTTTCACCTCCGAATTGACTGAAATCTTTTGCAAATGTTTCTCAATAGGTAGGCGCCCAAAAACCAAGCACCAAACAGCAGCAACTCCAACTTATTTTTTTTACTTGCACAATTCCCAATGCACATGAGATGGTACGGCCCTCTTGGGAGGGGCGACTTTATTTAAAAATCAGACACTTCAAATTAAAATCTCAAAACTTGCATGAATGGTCGCCCAAGGTTAACAAACAGATTGGTTAAATACCCAGAACGAAATTCAAGCTAGAAAATAAGCCATGAATAAAAATCACTTTCAGCAGTTGATGAAACAGCAAACCAAAATTACCAAAATCTCCAAAATTCTTCAATCTTTGATGCTCAATCTGCTAGTCTGAAGTTGAGAAGCAGCAATGTAGCCAACTAGGTGTTATATTGCAAACACGAAATTGGATGAGAGGCTAGGAGGTAGACTTCCTCGAAGCAATATGTCAATTGTCATTTCGACAGCATAACTTTAGCTTAATTTTCATGGATCATCAGCTCTTCAAACAGCAGCAATATATAAGCTTTTGTTGGCAAATGAAGCAACAAGAACTCTTCAAATTCCAAGAAGTTGAGTCACTTAAACTTCCAAAAAGGACGCCACCTTTTTGCCTTTTTTTCTTTTTTTGAAATAATAAAATATCATTCAACTTCCCCTTTAGGCATCCATTTCATATTGCAACAATAAAGCATTTATTAAATAATTAAATGCTCACTTGACCCCTTTATGTCCCCTTCTTTAAAACAACTTGAAGTCATCGTTTAGTACGGGTACAACTTCAAGACATGAAAATTGGACTAAGTCTCAAACTCACCCAAGGAGAAAAACTACAAACCCAAAGCTGAACTGAGACCGATGGATAACAAGTAAGATGATTCTGAGTTGAACTGGCCGATGATGCTAATCGCTAAAATTAGATTCTACTAAAAAATAGCCAATTTCAAAAATAGTAAAGCCACTCAAAACCAACAAAAGTGTAACTCGGAAATAGCAAGACTTAATGAAAGTTGACAACTGAACCACTGCCAAAATTAGTATTTACTAAAAATAGTAAATACCTAGAAATGCCACAAACCTCCAAGCAAGGAAACCCTAATTTCACTTTTGATCAACCTACAGATTTCCGGAAATAGGCTATCAGTCAAAGAAGAGCATATGGCCAAAATGGGGACATTACAATATCTCACAACCGAAATTGGCACCTTAGAGTCTTCAAACCCTTAGGCAAGTATTCAAGCATTCAAGCTTTCAACACAAGTAGATGAATATGTAACTCAAGATGTCTCAAATGCCCTCCAAAAGCTCCTTATAAAGAATTCACAAGTAACTTCAAGAAGCTTCTAGAGTAATTTATTATTTTATTCTTTTAAGTGACTTTTTGATATTTTATTATTTTTAGTCACTTTAATATTAAATTAATTAAATATAAGGTTACTTTTTAATATTTTATTTTTAATAACCTTATAAGTAATTAATCTAATATTTCCCTTATTTCTTCCCTTTTTAGCCTCCAGGGATAAATTAAGGCTAAAAAACAAGTAGCTGGTGCATGTCAAAAAGGGGACATTACACCATCCCGTGATGCCACTAGTCGTAAGCTGCTCCCTCAAGATGTAAAGTAGCATGCCTAATAGCGTCCTCCTTAGCCATGGGACGCAATGTGAGGAAAGTATCTAGCTTACTGATCCAGGCCTGGGCTGTAACCTTGCCACTACTGTCAAACATAGCTAGAGTGAGTCTGTTTGTGGCATGCTTCAGATCAGTATTATTATATCTAGGCCTCCCATCCTGTCGATTCTTGTGATGTTCTCTCCTCTGTGTGATAAATTTGTCAAAGGTAATCCTCTCTCTGACCTCTGGTGACAGTAACGCCCATTCATCGTTCGCTGCCATAAGAGTATCAGCGAACAGTCCCTCAGGCTCCTCACTTGCAATAGCCTCATCAGGTTCCTGTCTCACAAAAGTAGGCCTAGTTGGCCTATTTGCTGTCCGTGAAACAGTCCTAGGTGCTCTCCGTGAACCTGCATCACTCCTGTTCTCGTCACGACGAGGTGACGGTCTCCTCTATGTACCTATCCTTTGTATCGCCACTATCAATTGCTGTAGCACATCAGTAACCTGCTATTGACCTGTCCGTAAATCTCTAAGAGTGTGTAGGACCTCTGCATCATCATTATCCCTAGGGTTTCGAGGAATCTCTGTTCTGTCAGCCATGGGACCCGGCTGCCTGTTCAATCCTTGT